>JALPQD010000975.1:0-34067 GCA_023101885.1 Typhlomys cinereus
ATTCAAACTCGATAGCACAAGCACGACCATGTTCATAGGCAGACTGTTTCCACTAGCAAAGGACATGGAACAACCCAAATGTCCACCCCCACCCCACCCCCCCCCGCCCCCCCGACACCGCACCTCCCGTGGATAAGGAAACTTTGGTCCATCTGTACAATGGAGTACTACTCAGCCATCAAAAATTGAGAATTTTATTGAAGTTGCGGGAAATGGATGTTCATTAGAAACAATTATATTAAGTGAAGTATCCCCGACGCGAACTTAAGTGACGTCTATACTACCTATAGGTGCTCCTAATACAAAACCTACCCAGCCGTTTTGCGACATCATAGGTAAAACCTATGTCTTACCTTACAGGTAATGCAAGGCTTATGAACAGGAAAAAGATGGAGTTGGAGGGCCACACCCCGTCTAATAGTAGACTTTGTAGTACCTAATTGGCTTTCGCTGGCTTGCGATTCTTAAGGCTCAAGCTACCTTATGCGTACTTATGTTGTTTGAACATAGTCGCTAAGTTAACGTAAGAACTATCATCTGGCGCGCCTGTCGTTTCAACTGTCGAGATCTGCAAGCCGCGGCAATTCGTAATGGGTGGAACCTCCGCTCGGCTTGTAATTTCGTTGCTAAATTACAATTATGTTCTTTTCTGTATAGCTGCATTGGTATCCTTAGAATTGTAAGATGTGTGTGGACCATTGATAACGCACCAGAGCGGTGGAGGGCATACTCTATGTATCCGCAGCAGAGACTTATGAAAGTCTAACGTATCCACTCATTTTTTCTGTCACAGATCTGTGTTGCGCGGATACCCTCTTTGGTCTCCATGAGTTAGTTTTGCCATAACTGCCACATATCTGCTTCGCTTTCCCCTCGCTTTCCATGCTGTTTCTTTTTCACGTCGTTCCTACTTTTGTGCCGCGTACTATAGCTATATCTCCTTTACTACTTTCTACATTCCCTTGGGCAACACTCCGTTCTGTCCCTTTCCTTAGTACACTTGAGTATGTTTACCGTCGTCGTTGACTCATTGTTTTTCGTAAAGTCTCTCCTTGGCCCTTTCTGTTTGTCCTTGCTTTGTGCCCAGCTTCGGGTCGGGTTTGGGTCGTTCTTATCAGCTTGTAAGTCATGCGCACTGCCTGCCCCAAGGTAGTCTGCGTAGGCTGAGGTAATCTTGTGGTTTTGTTTTAGGATCCGTTTACGCAGTGCAGAATTTATTATGCACTTCGTACCTTCGTGGTCGCCCACCAGTCGCCACACATCGCTACCGTTTTTATGCTTGCGAGTTTAAATAGATTGACTTTGCAAGTGTCCAGCGCGCGGATTTTCAGCCCTTCATTCGTCCGAACCCCTTTTACTCAGCTCCTTATAGCGTATACTTCTCCCATTGAGTATCTTTCTGTAACTTTACCTTTTTTACGGTGGTCTACTATTACCACACACTTACTTTTGATTGAATCTAGACCGCACCGTATACATTTGTGGTTTCTCTCCACGACCACTTTTGCAGATGTTCTTTCAGGGCTGCCATGTTTAGTCCTTGCGCCCTTCTATCTTCCCCCTTCCTCCTCCGTTGTTGCCTTCTCTCCCGCCTTCCTGGGTCTCTCAAGCCCGTACTGCGGTTTACTGAGTCGCCATCATGGCTCGTCAGGATGGGACCTTCGATATTAGGCTATTGTCCCTTCGTTCCTATCTGTCTTTGTTGGATATTGTGAGTTGCTGTCTGAGTTCCTTTGGTTAGCCGTGTGCTGTCCGCTCTATGATGTTCGCTTTTGCAAGTATTCCTTGTTTGTCTCCTGTGTGATATGCTCCTTTCTTACTCTATCCCGTGTTCGATATTGTGTGAGGTCACTTGTTATGTCACCCCCTGGCCAGAGGATCATGGAATTGGAGCCTCCTGTCTCTTATAGCGGTGTATCTAGTAATTATTATAAGAGCACATTCAAGAGTAGATGTAATACTTATACCCAAAAGTGGAATCGCAGGGTCATATGGCATTAGGCAATTGGAGGGGTCAATCACCCATTTGCAAAATGGTTACTTTTTAATCTGCCGGACTATATGCCCTCCCCTTCTGGTGAGTTCATACACCCTTAGTTGTAAATGATCAGGAACGAATTGTGAACTTAACTAGGTGTCACATTACGTTCTTGCAGTCCTTGACGAAGGCCTATTTTCTCTACTGTAACATGATCACTTTTCTCCTTGTTTCTGGTGTGGCCCTCCAACTCCATCTTTCCTGTTCATAATCCTTGCAATTACTGTAGGTAATACATAGGTTTACCTATGAGTGTCTCAAAACGGGCTGGGTAGGTTTGGTATTAGGAGCCACCTATTAGGGAGTATATACGGCACTTAAATTTCTGCGTCGGGGATACTTCACTTAATATAATTGTTTCTAATGACATCCATTTCCCGGCAAATTCCAATAATTCATCATTTTTGATGGCTGAGTAGTACTCCACTGTACAGATGTACCAAAGTTTCCTTATCCACTCGTCAACTTTGGACATTTGGGTTGATTCCATGTCTTTGCTATTGTAAACAGTGCCTATGAACATGGTCGTGCTTGTGCTATCGAGGTGAACCTCTGCTGTATGGGGGGTTATACAAAAGTGGAATCGCAGGGTCATATGGCATTTCAATCTTTATTTCTTTAAGAATCTCCAGACGGCTCACAGAGTGGCTGTATGAGCCTGCATTCCCACCAGCAATGTAGGAGAGTTCCCCTCTCCACATCCTCTCCAGCATTTTTTGTTGTTTGTGTTGTGAATTTTTGCCATCCTGACCGAGGTGAGATTATATCTCAGGGAAGTTTTGATTTGCATTTCCTGATGGCTAAGGAAGTGGAACATTTTTCCGTATTGTTAGACATTTTAATTTCATCCCTGGTAAAGGTTCTTTTAGTTCCAGAGCCCATTTTAAATGGGCCAGTGGTTTCCTTGGTGTTTAGTTTTCTAAGTTCTTTGTGCACTCTGGACAGTAGAACTCTATCAGATATGTGATTAGTGAAGATTTTCTCCCATTCTGTGGGTTGCCTTTGAGATCGTGTGACAATCTATTTATCTGACAGAAGCTTTAATTTCACAAGATCCCAACTGTTGAGAGTTGGTAGTAGTGACTGTGCCATTGGATGTCTGTTTAGGAAACGTTGGCCTAGCCCAATCAGCTCGAGGAGTTCCCTATCCTTTCAACTATGGTTTGTTAGTCTCTGGCCTTATTCAAGTCCTTGTCCATTTGGAATTAAGTCTTGTACATGGTGCAAGTATGGATCCAGCTTTAATCTTCTTCATGTGGAGATCCAGTTTTGCCAGCACCATTTGTTGAAGATGCTGTTCTTTTTCCATTGGATTCTTTGGGCCCTTTGTCAAGACCAAATGGCTGTAGTTGTGGGCTTATATCTGGGTCTTCAACTCTTCCATTGATCTGTGTGTCTATTTTGGAGCCAGTACCGGCTGTTTTTATAACTATGGATTTGTAATATAGACTAAGGTTCGGTATGGTAATACCTCCAGCAGTGTTTTTGTTACTCAGGATTATCTTGCTATCCTGGGTCTTTTGTGCCTCCATATGAATTTTGAGATTGTTTGTCAACTTCTTTAAAGAATTGCTTTGGGATTTTAATCGTATTAGCATTGAATTTGTATATTGCCTTTGGTAGGATGGTCATTTTTACGATGTTGATTTGCCATCCAGTACTGGGAGGTCTTTCCACCTTCTGGTGTCTCTTGCTATTTCTTTCTTTTGGGTTTTAAAGTTTTCATTGTAAAGGTCTTTACCTCCTTGGTTAGGTTTATACCAAGGTATTTCTTTTTTGAGGGGCTATAGTGAATGGGATGGTTTCTCTCAAGGCTTTTTCACTTCTTTCATTCTGGGCATATAGGAAGGCCTCTGATTTTTGCACATTTATTTGCATCTTGCCACCCTGCTGAACTTCTCAATTAGTTCCAGGAGCTTCCTGGTGGAGTTTTTGGGATCCCTCAGGTATAAGATCATGTCATCTGCAAATAGGGATAGCTTGATTCCTTTGCCGATTTGAATCCCTCTTATGTCCCTTTCTTGTCTTATGGCTTCAGCTAAGACTTCAAGTATAATATTGAATAGAAGTGGTGAGAGTGACAGCCTTGTCTAGTTCCTGATCGAAGTGGGAATGATTCCAATTGTTCCCATTGAGCATAATCCTTGCTGTGGGCTTGTTGTATACAGCTTTTATTACATTGATAAAGGTTCCTTCCCTTCCTACTGTCTCTAGCGTTTTGATCATAAAGGCTGTTGGATCTTGTCAAAGCTTTTTCTGCATCTATCGAGAGTATCATGTGGTTTGGACTTTGGACTGGTTTACATGATGAATTACTTTTATTGATTTGCGTATGTTGAACCAACCTTGTGTGCCGGGGTGAAGCCTACTTGTCTGCCGGAATAATTTTTTTCATATGTTTTGAATCCGATTTGCTAAAACTTTGTTGAGATCTTTTGCATCTGTGTTCAGAGGATCGGCCTAAGTTTTCTTTTTAAGTGAATCTTTATTAGGTTTTGGGATTAAAACGTATTAGCTTCATAGAAGGAATTGGTAGTGCTCTTCCTTTGCTATTTGTGTAACAGTTTAAGGAATATTGGTATTATTAACTCCTTAAATGTCTGGTAGAACTCTGTGCTGAATCCATCTGGTCCAGGACATTTTTGGTGGGAAGATTCAAGATTACTTCCTCAATTTCCTTTATGTTATAGGACTATTTAATAATTCCAACTTCCTGATTCAATTTAGGTAAGATGTGTTTACTTAGAAATTCATCCCTCTCTTTTGTGTTGTCAAACTTCACAGAGTATAAGTTTTTGAAATATGATGTTATAATTCTCTGGATTTCTTGGGTATCAGTAGTGATAACTCCCTGTTCATTTCTGATTTTGTTAATTTGGGTTTTCTCGCTCCTGCTTTTGGTTATTAGCTAGGGGTGTATCAATCTTGTTGATTTTTTCAAAGAACCACTTTTTGACTGGTTGATTTTTTCTATCGTTTTCTTAATCTCGATTTCAGATATTTCCCCCTATTTTGCTAATCTCCTCTCTTCTTACTTTTGGGATCAGAGCTCAAGTTTCTCTAAAGCTTTAAGCTGCTTGTTAAGTTGTTTATTTCTGATGTTTCCATTTTTTTGATGTGGCATTAAAAGCTATGAACTTACCTCTTAGAACAGCTTTCATTGTGTCCCAGAGATTTTGTAAGTTGTATTTTCGTTATCTTCACTTTCAGGAATCTTGAATTTCCTTTTTAATTTCTTCCTGAATCCAGTTCCCATTCAGCATCATATTGTTTAGTTTCCAGGAGTTAGTGTATTTTTCTTGTTTGATGTGTTTTGGATATCCAGCTTTAGGCTGTGGTGGTCTGATAGGCACAGGTTAGAATTTTAACTTTTTTGTATATGTGTAGTTTCGTTTTGTGGCCCATATGTGATCTATTTTGGAGAAAGTTCCGTGTGTGATGAGGAAAAATGTGTATTCTTTGGTACGTGGGTGAAAAGTTTGATAGAGATCTGTAAGGTCCATTTCTTTCAGGGTTTAATTAGTTCCAAAGTGTCTCTGTTAAGCTTTTGAACTGATGATCTATCCCATGTTGAGAGGGCGGTGTTGAAGTCCCCAAGAATTATCGTTTGGGGGTTGATTTCTGCTTTAGACAATGTAGGGTTTACTTTTTTTTTTTTTTTTTTATTCAACGTGTTACATGTGTGTGTGTATGTGCTCGCTCGCGCGTTGTGTGTATGTGTGTGTGTCTGTGTCTGTGTAGAACCACAGACAATTCGAACAAACCATCGACCCCTCACTCCTTCTGCCCCGGGTTCACAGGCTCCGCCCTACCAGGACCAGAAGCGCAGGCCACCCCCGCTTCCGCCTGGCGTCTATACGTGGGATCTGGGATCTGAACTCGGGACCTTCCGCCTGCAAAGCGGAGGCTTAACCCCTGAGCCACCTCTCCAGCCCTGTAGGGTTTTCTTAATGAATGTGGAGGGGCCCGTATTGGGTGCATATATGTTCAGTATTGTGAAGTCTTCCTGGTGAATTGTACCTGTGACTAAAATGTAGTATCCATCCGCGTCTCTTATAATTTTCTTGGTTGAAGTCCACTTTATCTGATAGCGTAACGGCTATCCCTGCCTGTTTTCTGCTTCCATTTGCTTGTAGATTGTTGACCAGCCTTTTATTTTTAGAGTGTGCCTATCTTTGTGGTGAGATGGGTTTCTTGCAGGCAGCAGATTGATGGATTTTGATTTTTAATCCAAGTTTGTATCTGTGTCTTCTGATGTTGGTGAGTTAATTCCATTAACATTATTGTTATAATGGAAAAACTTTTTTAATTTCAGACATTTATTATGTTTAGTAGTTTTTATAAGTATATTGCTTTGCTTTTAATGGTGTTTACTTGCCTTCTGTTTCTCCTGGATATGCCTGTTTTTTTCTTCACGCTTGAATATCATTTCTAGCATTTTTGAAGCCCTGGTTTGGTGGACATGTATCGCTTCAAGTTGTCTTTGTGCTGGAAGATTTTTCTTTCTCCCTCGATCGACTGATAGTTTGAGGGTAAATCAGCCTGGGTTGACATTTTTGCTCATTCAATACTTGAAGTATGTCTCCTAAGCTCTTCTTGCTTTTACTGTTTCGACTGAGAAGTTATTTGTTATTTTAATGGTTTACCTTTAAAAGTGACTTGTTTTTTCTCCTTGAAGCTCTCCAGCACAGTTCTTTATCTAGAGGTGTGAGTTTTTAACTATTATTTGTCATCGTGTTCTTCTGTTTTGGTCGTATCCGTTTGGGGTGTGGAATGCCTCTTGTGTATGGATGGCCTCTCTTTTTTTTATGAGGAAAGTTTTCCTTGTGATCGTTTGAAAAATTTCCTCAGGGGTGGTATTTTGAGATTCTTGCTCTGGTATTCCATGAAATATGCATGTTAGGCTTCTTCAGGGTGTCCCATATTCTCCTGGATTTTCTCTCAAGTATCTTTTTGGCTTTAACAGCCTCTTCCATTGAGCTGGTTAGTACTCCCACTTTATCTTCAAGGTCTGAATTCTGTTTTCTGCTTTGTTAGTTCTGTTGATAAGACTCTCGTGGATTCTGGGTTGAAGATAACTTGTCTTGTAGCTCAGTTTAAACTCTGCTTGAGTCTGTTTTAAGTGCTCTATGCCAGTTTTTGTTTCTTGCACTGTTTTTTTTCAATCCTCCAAATGTCTGTGTGTTCCTCTTCCAAGCGATTGATTCGATTATGTAATTCCTCCCGGATTTCCTCTTTTCTAGTATTGAACATGGTAATGATCATATTTTTTTTTTAAACCTTTTTTTAATATTTTTTTAAATTTTATTTTATTCAACTGTTCGCAGTGCGTGTGTATTGTGCGGCGTGTGTGTATGACTGTGCCTGTTGTGTCTGTGTGTGTGTGTGTATGTGTGTGTAGAACCACGGACGAATCCGCGAACCACCATGGCCGCCTCCCCTCTTCGGGCCCGGGATTCACAGGCTCCGCCTAACAGGAACAGAGCGCAGGCCGCCCCTGCTTCCGCCTGGCGTCTATACGTGGGATCCGAACTCAGGACCTTCCGCTGCAAGGCGGAGGCTTAACCCCTGAGCCACCTCTCCAGCCCGTATGATCATATTTTGAAAGTCGTTATCCTGAATCAGGCTTTCTTGGCTTTTTCCGTGGGTTCGTCTGGTTGGAGTCTATATTATGGGATTAATTCTTCAGTGGGAAATTTGTTTACTTGAGTGTTGCTTCTCATGGATTTGTACTTTGACTTTGGCATTGTCGTTTAACTCTTAAGATCTTTCAATTTCACTAAACTGATTATTGGCCTGGGGTTCGGGGGTGGGTAGGGAGGAGGCTTACCTAGGTCGCGATGAGGCCCGGCTGGACCGTGCGCGTGTCCCGGCTGGTGGAGCGGAGTGGGGAGGGAGGATGGGGTGTCGGGTGGAGATATTAACATAGGGGAGCTGGGGTGGGGCCGGCGCAGGGGGAGTCCTCCTCGTCCCTCGGCCCTGCGCGCGGGTTCCAGCTGGATGTGGGAGTCGGGCGTGGTCTTTGGGCTGACCTGGGGTCCTGGTGGGCGGGTGAGGGCGGGGCTTACCTAGGTCGCGGCGTGAGGCTCGGTGGACCGCATGTCCCGACGCGGCCAATATTTTTATACTTTGTACCTTTTTATATTTGAAGGAGTTCTTTTGCTGAAGAGATTCATTAATACTTTTAATTTATCATAGCTATTGCATGTGGGTAGATGTCAGCATGGTCAGATGGACCTAGTCACATATACCTGTGTATGGAGGCCCAAGGGTGATATTGAGGAATATGCTGATCACTTTCCCTCCATTTTTGATTTTTAAATTTTTTAACACTTATAAACCTAATAAATTTAGTTTTTACCTCTTTATATTCAATCTGATCTCCCCTCATGTCTCACTTCATCATTCTCCTATCTGGCATCAACTTTAAATGTCTCTCAAGGAGTTGTGGCATTTCTTGACTTTTTTCTTCATCCATGGTGAACTGTCAGACAAGTATCTATAGCCCTGTGGGAGAGGACATTGCTCAGGGAATTCTTGTGTACTATATTTCTGGCAAACATTTGGCATGCCACTATGAGAGAATATGGGTTTCTGCCCTGCTATATACTTAATGTTTTGAGCCTGGGTGTTTAAATACATGGGCAGAAAGAGTGCTACTATTCTAGCCAGCATGCTCTGAGATTCCCAGTGTCTATCTTCCAGTGTAGGTGCTGATGTCTTAGTCTGGATGCATCACACAGAATGAAGGACATAGTTGATTAAGGTGAAGAGAGTTAGTCATCGTTTTTAAAAAAAATATTTTTTCTTAATATGTGTGGTGCTTGGATTAAAGTTTAGTTCTCTGGTTTGAGTTCCAAGGACTTTAACTGATGATCCCTCTGTAGATCATCCAGGAAGCTTTACTATGCTGATGTAGTAAAGCTGGTGTTTGAATTAAAAATATGGTTTTATAGTGTGATCACGCCATGTAATAAACACACTAGTAATGAGTACCCGTGTTTCTGATACTTGCTAATACAGAGTGGCAGGATAAATTGGCATGTGAATTTAAAGCAGTACCACTTGAACATCTCCAAAGTGAAATAGTGATTGTTGTGGGATGGTATACATTGCTTTTGAACTTGATGCTGTTGAATATGGGCATCACAAAGAAATAGGTTGGAAGGCACTATTGTGAATTCTAGGAACTTTCGATGTTAAAAAAGGAAATAACAGTTAAAATTTGTTATGATCAAAGCAAAACAGTTTGTCAATGTGTGTAATGCACTTCTATGACATGTGCAGTATATTAGACATAATTTCCAAGATGAAATGAGAACACTTTGCTTTCTGCAGCAAGTATTATCATTGTGAAGTGTCTAAATGTCACTGTGCAAAGCCAAAGAGAATATACTGCCTAGAGAAGACCAGTCCTTTTTGTTTAAGAAGACCTTATGCTGATGCATCTCTCTTTTGGCCCTGGGTTTCTTGCACTTACAGCTCTTGTATTTGGAGTTTTGTCAACACCAAATCACTTCCATTGTGAAGCCAAATAACCACACTTTCAGTTACATCCTGATCCTCTGCTGTATGGGGGGTTATACCCAAAAGTGGAATCGCAGGGTCATATGGCATTTCAATCTTTAATTTCTTTAAGAATCTCCAGACGGCTCACCAGAGTGGCTGTATGAGCCTGCATTCCCACCAGCAATGTAGGAGAGTTCCCCTCTCCACATCCTCTCCAGCATTTGTTGTTGTTTGTGTTGTGAATTTTTGCCATCCTGACCGAGGGTGAGATAATATCTCAGGGAAGTTTTGATTTGCATTTCCCTGATGGCTAAGGAAGTGGAGCATTTTTTCAGATATTTGTTAGACATTTTAATTTCATCCCTGGTAAAGGTTCTTTTAAGTTCCAGAGCCCATTTTTAAATGGGCCAGTGGTTTCCTTGGTGTTTAGTTTTCTAAGTTCTTTGTGCACTCTGGACAGTAGAACTCTATCAGATATGTGATTAGTGAAGATTTTCTCCCATTCTGTGGGTTGCCTTTGAGATCGTGTGACAATCTATTTATCTGAACAGAAGCTCTTTAATTTCACAAGATCCCAACTGTTGAGAGTTGGTAGTAGTGACTGTGCCATTGGATGTCTGTTTAGGAACTGTTGGCGTAGCCCAATCAGCTCGAGGGAGTTCCCTATCCTTTCAACTATGGTTTGTATAGTCTCTGGCCTTATATCAAGGTCCTTGATCCATTTGGAATTAAGTCTTGTACATGGTGACAAGTATGGATCCAGCTTTAATCTTCTGCATGTGGAGATCCAGTTTTGCCAGCACCATTTGTTGAAGATGCTGTTCTTTTTCCATTGGATTCTTTGGGCCCCTTTGTCAAAGACCAAATGGCTGTATGTTTGTGGGCTTATATCTGGGTCTTCAATCCTTATCCATTGATCTGTGTGTCTATTTTGGAGCCAGTACCAGGCTGTTTTTATAACTATGGATTTGTAATATAGACTAAGGTTCGGTATGGTAATACCTCCAGCACTGTTTTTGTTACTCAGGATTATCTTTGCTATCCTGGGTCTTTTGTGCCTCCATATGAATTTTGAGATTGTTTGGTCAACTTCTTTAAAGAATTGCTTTGGGATTTTAATTCGTATAGCATTGAATTTGTATATTGCCTTTGGTAGGATGGTCATTTTTACGATGTTGATTCTGCCAATCCAGTAACATGGGAGGTCTTTCCACCTTCTGGTGTCTTCTGCTATTTCTTTCTTTAGGGTTTTAAAGTTTTCATTGTAAAGGTCTTTTACCTCCTTGGTTAGGTTTATACCAAGGTATTTCATTTTTTGAGGGGCTATAGTGAATGGGATGGTTTCTCTCAAGGCTTTTTCACTTCTTTCATTCTGGGCATATAGGAAGGCCTCTGATTTTTGCACATTTATTTTGCATCTTGCCACCCTGCTGAACTTCTCAATTAGTTCCAGGAGCTTCCTGGTGGAGTTTTTGGGATCCCTCAGGTATAAGATCATGTCATCTGCAAATAGGGATAGCTTGAATTCTTCCTTGCCGATTTGAATCCCTCTTATGTCCCTTTCTTGTCTTATGGCTTCAGCTAAGACTTCAAGTATAATATTGAATAGAAGTGGTGAGAGTGGACAGCCTTGTCTAGTTCCTGATCGAAGTGGGAATGATTCCAATTGTTCCCCATTGAGCATAATCCTTGCTGTGGGCTTGTTGTATACAGCTTTTATTACATTGATAAAGGTTCCTTCCATTCCTACTGTCTCTAGCGTTTTGATCATAAAAGGCTGTTGGATCTTGTCAAAAGCTTTTTCTGCATCTATCGAGAGTATCATGTGGTCTTGGACTTTGGACTGGTTTACATGATGAATTACTTTTATTGATTTGCGTATGTTGAACCAACCTTGTGTGCCGGGGATGAAGCCTACTTGGTCGCCGTGAATAATCTTTTTCATATGTTTTTGAATCCGATTTGCTAAAACTTTGTTGAGAATCTTTGCATCTGTGTTCAAGAGAGATCGGCCTATAGTTTTCTTTTTTAAGTGAATCTTTATTAGGTTTTGGGATTAAAACGATATTAGCTTCATAGAAGGAATTTGGTAGTGTTCCTTCCTTTGCTATTTGATGTAACAGTTTAAGGAATATTGGTATTATTAACTCCTTAAATGTCTGGTAGAACTCTGTGCTGAATCCATCTGGTCCAGGACATTTTTTGGTGGGAAGATTCAAGATTACTTCCTCAATTTCCTTATATGTTATAGGACTATTTAAATAATTCACAACTTCCTGATTCAATTTAGGTAAGATGTGTTTACTTAGAAATTCATCCATCTCTTTTGTGTTGTCAAACTTCACAGAGTATAAGTTTTTGAAATATGATGTTATAATTCTCTGGATTTCTTGGGTATCAGTAGTGATAACTCCATGTTCATTTCTGATTTTGTTAATTTGGGTTTTCTCGCTCCTGCTTTTGGTTAATTTAGCTAGGGGTGTATCAATCTTGTTGATTTTTTCAAAGAACCAGCTTTTTGACTGGTTGATTTTTTCTATCGTTTTCTTAATCTCGATTTCAGATATTTCCCCCCTTATTTTGCTAATCTCCTCTCTTCTATTACTTTTGGGATCAGATTGCTCAAGTTTCTCTAAAGCTTTAAGCTGCATTGTTAAGTTGTTTATTTCTGATGTTTCCATTTTTTTGATGTAGGCATTAAAAGCTATGAACTTACCTCTTAGAACAGCTTTCATTGTGTCCCAGAGATTTTGGTAAGTTGTATTTTCGTTATCATTCACTTTCAGGAAATCTTGAATTTCCTTTTTAATTTCTTCCTGAATCCAGTTCCCATTCAGCATCATATTGTTAAGTTTCCAGGAGTTAGTGTATTTTTTCTTGTTTGATGTGTTTTGGATATCCAGCTTTAGGCTGTGGTGGTCTGATAGGGCACAGGTTAGAATTTTAACTTTTTTGTATATGTGTAGTTTCGTTTTGTGGCCCAATATGTGATCTATTTTGGAGAAAGTTCCGTGTGATGCTGAGAAAAATGTGTATTCTTTGGTACGTGGGTGAAAAGTTTGATAGAGATCTGTAAGGTCCATTTCTTTCAGGGTTTAATTAAGTTCCAAAGTGTCTCTGTTAAGCTTTTGACCTGATGATCTATCCCATGTTGAGAGGGCGGTGTTGAAGTCCCCAAGAATTATCGTTTGGGGGTTGATTTCTTGCTTTAGACACTGTAGGGTTTACTTTTTTTTTTTTTTTTTTTTTATTCAACTGTGTACATGTGTGTGTGTATGTGCTCGCTCGCGCGTGTGTGTATGTGTGTGTCTGTGTCTGTGTAGAACCACAGACGAATTCGCGAACAACCATCGACACCTCCACCTCCTTCTGCCCCGGGATTCACAGGCTCCGCCCTACCAGGACCAGAAGCGCAGGCCACCCCCGCTTCCGCCTGGCGTCTATACGTGGGATCTGGGATCTGAACTCGGGACCTTCCGCCTGCAAAGCGGAGGCTTAACCCCTGAGCCACCTCTCCAGCCCTGTAGGGTTTTCTTAATGAATGTGGAGGGGCCCGTATTGGGTGCATATATGTTCAGTATTGTGAAGTCTTCCTGGTGAATTGTACCTGTGACTAAAATGTAGTATCCATCCGCGTCTCTTATAATTTTCTTTGGTTTGAAGTCCACTTTATCTGATAGCGTAACGGCTATCCCTGCCTGTTTTCTGCTTCCATTTGCTTGTAGAATTGTTGACCAGCCTTTTATTTTTAGAGTGTGCCTATCTTTTGTGGTGAGATGGGTTTCTTGCAGGCAGCAGATTGATGGATTGTGATTTTTAATCCAAGTTTGTAATCTGTGTCTCTTGATTGGTGAGTTAATTCCATTAACATTTAGTGTTATAATGGAAAAACTTTTTTAATTTCAGACATTTATTATGTTTAGTAGTTTTTATAAGTATATTGCTTTGCTTTTAATGGTGTTATACTTGCCTTCTGTTCTCCTGGATATGCCTGTTTTTTTCTTCACGCTTGAATATCATTTCTAGCATTTTTTGAAGCCCTGGTTTGGTGGACATGTATCGCTTCAAGTTGTCTTTGTGCTGGAAGATTTTTCTTTCTCCCTCGATCATGACTGATAGTTTTGCAGGGTAAATCAGCCTGGGTTGACATTTTTGCTCATTCAATACTTGAAGTATGTCTCTCTAAGCTCTTCTTGCTTTTACTGTTTCGACTGAGAAGTTATTTGTTATTTTAATAGGTTTACCTTTAAAAGTGACTTGTTTTTTCTCCCTTGAAGCTCTCAGCACCAGTTCTTTATCTAGAGTGTGGAGTTTTTTAACTATTATTTGTCATCGTGTTCTTCTGTTTTGGTCGTATCCGTTTGGGGTGTGGAATGCCTCTTGTGTATGGATGGGCCTCTCTTTTTTTATATGAGGAAAGTTTTCCTTGATGATCGTTTGAAAAATTTCCTCAGGGGTGGTATTTTGAGATTCTTGCTCTGGTATTCCATGAATATGCATGTTAGGCTTCTTCAGGGTGTCCCATATCTCCTGGATATTTCTCTCAAGTATCTTTTTGGCTTTAACAGCCTCTTCCATTGAGCTGGTTAGTACTCCCACTTTATCTTCAAGGTCTGAAATTCTGTTTTCTGCTTTGTTAGTTCTGTTGATAAGACTCTCTGTGGAGTTCTGGGTTGAAGATAACTTGTCTTGTAGCTCAGTTTTAAACTCTGCTTGAGTCTGTTTTAAGTGCTCTATGCCAGTTTTTGTTTCTTGCACTGTTTTTCTCAACTCCTCCAAATGTCTGTTGTGTTCCTCTTCAAAGCGATTGATTCGATTATGTAATTCCTCCCGGATTTCCTCTTTTCATAGTATTGAACATGGTAATGATCATATTTTTTTTTTTAAAACCTTTTTTTAAAATTTTTTTTAAATTATTATTATTTATTCAACTGTGCGCATGTGCGTGTGTATGTGTGCGCGTGTGTGTATGACTGTGCCTGTTTGTGTCTGTGTGTGTGTGTATGTGTGTGTAGAACCACGGACGAATCCGCGAACCACCATGGCCGCCTCCACCTCCTTCGGGCCCCGGGATTCACAGGCTCCGCCCTACCAGGACCAGAAGCGCAGGCCGCCCCTGCTTCCGCCTGGCGTCTATACGTGGGATCCGAACTCAGGACCTTCCGCCTGCAAGGCGGAGGCTTAACCCCTGAGCCACCTCTCCAGCCCGGTAATGATCATATTTTGAAAGTCGTTATCCTGAATCAGGCTTTCTTGGCCTTTTTCCGTGGGTTCGTTCTGGTTGGAGTCTAATATTATGGGATTAATTTCTTCAGTGGGAAATTTGTTTACTTGAGTGTTGCTTCTCATGGATTTGTACTTTGACTTTGGCATTGTCGTTTTAACTCTTAAGATCTTTCAATTTCACTAAACTGAATTATTTGGCCTGGGGTTCTGGGGGTGGGTAGGGACGGAGCTTACCTAGGTCGCGATGAGGCCCGGCTGGACCGTGCGCGTGTCCCGGCTGGTGGAGCGGAGTGGGGAAGGGAGGATGGGGGTGTCGGCGTGGAGCTATTTAACCATAGGGGAGCTGGGGTGGGGCCCGGGCGCAGGGGGAGGTCCTCCTCGTCCCTCGGCCCTGCGCGCGGTTCCAGCTGGATGGTGGGAGTCGGAGCGTGGTCCCTTTGGGCTGACCTGGGGTCCTGGTGGGCGGGTGAGGGCGGAGCTTACCTAGGTCGCGGCGTGAGGCTCGGCTGGACCGCGCATGTCCCGACCGGCCAATATTTTTATACTTTGTACCTTTAATCTTTTGAAGGAGATTCTTTTTGCTGAAGAAGATTTCATTAATACTTTTTAATTTATCATAGCTATTTGCATGTGGGTAGATGTCAGCATGTGTTCAGATGGACCTAGTCACATATACCTGTGTATGGAGGCCCAAGGGTGATATTGAGGAATATGCTTGATCACTTTCCCTCCATTTTTGATTTTTAAATTTTTTAACACTTATAAACATAATAAATTTATGTTTTTACCTCTTTATATTCAATCTGATCTCCCCTCATGTCTCACTTCATCCATTCTCCTATCTGGCATCAACTTTAAATGTCTCTCAAGGAGTTGTGGCATTTCTTGACTTTTTTCTTCATCCATGGTGAACTGTCAGACAAGTATCTATAGCCCTTGTGGGAGAGGACATTGCTCAGGGAATTCTTGTGTACTATATTTCTGGCAAACATTTGGCATGCCACTATGAGAGAATATGGGTTTCTGCCCTGCATAATAACTTTAATGTTTTGAGCCTGGGTGTTTAAATACATGGTGCAGAAAGAGTGCTACTATTTCTAGCCAGCATGCTCTGAGAATTCCCAGTGTCTATCTTCCAGTGTAGGTGCTGATGTCTTAGTCTGGATGCATCACACAGAATGAAGAGACATAGTTGATATAAGGTGAAAAGAAGAGTTAGATCATCGTATTTTTAAAAAAATATTTTTTCTTAATATGTGTGGTGCTTGGATCTAAAGTTTAGTTCTCTGGTTTGAGTTCCAAGGACTTTAACTGATGATCCCTCTGTAGATCATCCAGGAAGCTTTACTATGCTGATGTAGTAAAGCTGGTGTTTGAATTAAAAATATAGGTTTTATAGTGTGAATCACGCCATGTAATAACACACTAGTAATGAGTACCCGTAGTTTCTGATACTTGCTAATACAGAAGTGAGCAGGGATAAAATATGGCATGTGAATTTAAAGCAGTACCACTTGAACATCTCCAAAGTGAAATAGTGATTGTTTGTGGGATGGTATACATTGCTTTTGAACTTGATGCTGTTGAATATGGGCATCACAAGAAATAGGTTGGAAGGCACTATTGGATGAATTCATAGGAACTTTCGATGTTAAAAAAGGAATAACAGTCATAAAATTTGTTATATATGATCAAAGCAACAAGTTTGTCAATGTGTGTAATGCACTTCTATGACATGTGCAGTATATTAGACATAATTTCCAAAGATGAAATGAGAACACTTTGCTTTCTGCAGCAAGTATATATCATTGTGAAGTGTCTAAATGATCACTGTGCAAAGCCAAAGAGAATATACTGCCTAGAGAAGACCAAGTCCTTTTTGTCTTAAGAAGACCTTATGCTGATGCATCTATTCTTTTTGGCCCTGGGGTTCTCTGCACTTACAGCTCTTGTATTTGGAGTTTTGTCAACACCAAATCACTTCCATTGTGAAGCCAAATAACCACACTTTCAGTTACATCCTGATCATCCTCCATCTTCTTTTTCTCTCTGCTCCTTGTTCTTCATTGAGGTAAATCCTCATATTGTTGTCAAAGCTTTCAAAACCCAGATCAACAGAGATTTTTGCCATTCCTCTTGGTTGCCACAAAGAAACAGATTAGGACCTTATTACTGAAGATGCAATACACATTCATCATAGGACACAGATTAAAAAGAAAAGCAGCAGCTGGAAATCTGTAAGTGATCTTGTTGAACAACATTCAACATTCATACTAACAGAAAGTGCAATGGAAGCTACTGTGTGTGAAATTTCAATAAAACGTCTATCACTGGGAGTTCCCATTTTAAATGTACAATAATAGCTGCCTATATAGCAGCTCGATGTACTTTCTTCATATCTGTAGGTTTATGAATTGTCTTCCCTAATAGATCTATTTCTATCTCTTCAGTCTGGTTCTTGTTATAGTTCATAGTAAAAGAGATGAGTACCATTCTGGTAAGCAAGTCTTGAGTCCAATCAGAAAGCTGTTGGTTGTTTGTTGGTGCTTATCAGTCTAAAAGTTGATGAGTAAAGGGAAATGCACCTATCAGTAACGTGTCCTGAAGAGAGGTAACTTTCTGTACTGTGGAGGCCGGATCCCTCACAGGAGTAGACAAGCCAGAGTGAATTCTGATGTCCATAGAAGCATACAGGCACAGAGTCAGGGGAGAGTGGGATGGAATGATGAAGCAAAGAGAGGTGATGAAAGGGTGGAGGAGGAGGGGAAACTGGGATGAATGCTCAATAAGAATGCTCAATAAACTGAGGAAAAGGCCAATCAGTGTGTGAAAGTTTCATGCTGCAATAGCAATCATGCTGGAAACAGACAATCATCAGTGCAATAGTGATATGAATGTCCAGAGGACAAACAACCTTCTATTCAGATTGAAGGCCCACATTCCTCAAATTGTATGCCAGAACAAATACTTGTTAAAGAAGAGACTGTAGACTCTGGGGCAGGTGGGAGTATCCACTCTGTTAAGGTTTAGCTCTAAAGACTGTATCAAACTGCTTTTTAAACATTGTAATTATAGCCGCAGACTATAGGTGCACTCAACATAGAGTCTAAACTTTGTTTGCCAAAGGACAGTGTTTATTATAGGAGAAGTTTGAATTTAAAAAATATCAACCACTTTGAGTGTTGACAGCCAAAATGTTTATTTTGATCTTGGGTTTACAATGTGCTTTGAGGATGGAAGAATTGTATGGGACCTTACTAAGCAGAACAGAAATTTAAAAAAATATATAACAATGATTCCAACTCTGCAGAAATCAGAATAAAAGCAAGGAATATAACTGAGAAATTGACAATTGTGCCAAAGGAATGTTCCACTAAAATGGTCTACCTTTTCAAATTAATGTGCTATAGATCATACAGTGCTTTTGCAGATGTAAAATCTTTTGTAGAGATGCTAAGAGAACTCTGAAGGTCAGGATCCTGCTCCCACCTTTTGTCACTTAAGTTTATTTCCTGGAAGACCACATGTTGGAAGGAGAAAATTAATTTTTGAAAACCTTCCTCTTTTCTTCACTTGTACACCTTGACTTCCCCCCTCTCTTTTTGTCTCTGTACATCTGTCTCTGTTTTGCTGTCTCTCCATCTCTGTCTCTCTCTTTTTCTCTTTTTCTCTCTCACTTTCTCTCTTAAAGTAAGTAAATATGAAAGAATATGTTAAATCACTGGGAGCATTTTAAGAATCTTCTTTACAATAATGAAAAGAAGAAAACAGGACTTAATCAAAAATACTTTTATATTCTTTACAATGTCCTTTGAGGAAGTAAGAATTGTATTGGGACCTTATTGAGCACAATAGAAATTTTAAAAAGATATAGCTAGGATTCCAACTCTGCAGATAACAGAATAAAAGCAAGGATGTTAACAAGTCTAGTGGCTATAGTTAAATGCCACATGTTTCTCATGTTTTCAGATATTGAAGAACTATTTCTAAGTGGGTTTGTGGTGAAGGAGTGGTGTTATTACTACCAGTGTTCCCCAGTGGATGGTAAGGAATTGACTCTAATCTCACTCTGAATTCCTCTGGGAATATTTGGTGTGTCTTTACTTATTTCCACCTTTGCGATGTCACACATCCTTAGATGCAACAACCAAAGTAACATGTCATGGATGGCATTCTTTTGTTTCCTCCAACTGCAAAACTGTTAAATAATGTTTCCTGTAATAGAAAGTAAACCACAGATAAGTGAGGAGAGGACAAAACATGCTAAAGAGCAGAAATTTCAGACCCATTAATTCTTCACCAGGGCATGATCATTTAAAATTAAAATTGAGATGATGTTGTGTAACTCATTTCCTAGGGAGAGATCACTCAAACATCTATCTTCCAAAGATGGAAATTCAGCAACAGACTTAATTAAATAAGTTACATCTTGATGAGCCAATGAGATTACTGAAGTTAATGACAGGATTATGTGAGAGAGCTGCTTAAAGAAACAAGTATAACTCAAAGGAAGCACATAGTCTAAAACCCCAGCCAAGACTAGGTGAGAGTCAAAAATTGCAAACCTGGAGCACTCTGCTTTTTGATTTGGTCCTCTAAGAATCTCTCAGAAAGGAAGAAGTCAAGGTATCTCTATTTGCAGGTAACATGATTATATACTTGAGTGATCCTAAAAATACACCAAAGAACTCCTGAAACTAATACATAAATTCAGCAGAGTCACAGGTTACAAAATAAATGTGCAAAAATCAGTGACTTTCCTATTCATCAAGGATGAAAAAAGTGAAAATGTCCTAAGAAATAATCCCATGTATTGTAGACCTCCCACAAAAATGAAACACCTTGATATATATCTAACTAAAGAAGTGAGAGAACTTTATAATGAAAACTTTAAAACCATAAATAAAGAAATTACAGAAGACACCAGAATGTGGAAAGATTTCTCATACCCCTGAATTGCTAGAATAAACATCATAAAAATGACCATCCTACCAAAAGCAATATACAGATTCAACACTATACCAATCAAACTCCCAAAGCAATTCTTTAAAGAAATTGACCAATCAATCTCACACTTTGTGTGGAAGCATAAAAGATCCGGGATAGACAAAACAATCCTGAGTAACTAAAACACTGCTAGAGGTATCACCATACCAAACCTTAATTGATACTACAAATCTATATAATAAAAACATCCTGGTACTGGCTCCAAAATAGACATGTCAATCAAAGGATAAGGGTTGAAAACCCAGATATAAGCCCACACAATTATAGCCATTTGATCATTGACAAAGGGGCCTAAAAAACTTCAATGGAAAAAGAAAAGCATTTTCAACAAATGGAGATGTTAAAACTGGATATCTGTGTGCAGAAGATTGAAACTGGACCCGTACTTGTTACCATACACAAAAATTAATTCCAAAATGTAAAAGACCTTAATATTAGACCAGAGACCATTAAAATCCCCATTTGAAAGAGTAGGAAACTCCCTTCAGCTGATTGGGCTAAGCTAACAGTTCCTAAACAGAAATCCAATAGCACAGTCACTAGAACTAACACTCAACAAATGGGATCTTATGAGATTAAAAAATGTCTGTTCAGATAAAAAGAGTGTAAACACAGCAAAACGACAACCCACAGAATGGGAGAAAATCTTCACTAAAGCTCTATTATCCAGAGTGCATAAGGAACTTAAAAAAACAGAACACCAAGGAGATAAATGGCCCAATTAAAAAAAGTTCCTCAAAACTCAAAAGAAACTTTTCTAGGGATGAAATCAAAATCTCTGACAAATATCTTTCAATATCCTCTACATCCTTAGTCATCAGGTAAATGCAAATCAAAAATCCTTAGTGCAAATAACACCGAATGCTGGAGAGGATGTGGAGAGAAGGGAAGTATCATACATTGCTGGTGGGAATGCAGGTTTATACCACTCTGGCAATCACTTTGGTGATTTTTACAAAAGTTAAGGATTGGCATGCCATATGACCCTGCTATACCACTACTGGCAATAATCTCCCATAACGCAGCAATTCACTACAGTGATGCAAGCACAGTCATGTTCATTGAAGCACTATTTACAGTAGCAAAGTCATGGAATCAACCCAAATGCCCAACATTTGACAAATGGATAATGAAAATGTGGTACCTTTATACTCAGCCACCAAAAAAGACAAATTAATAAAATTTGTTGAGAAATAGATGGAATTAGAGAAAATTATTTTAAGCGAAGCATCCCATACATAAAAAGTCCTGCACCACATGTATTCCCAAAAAGTGTATCCTCATTCCAAACCCAATTAATGACATATTGAAACATAAATATCTGTAAATACCCACCGTAATCACAAAGGAGTATAAGCAGGAAGGAAGGGGAATGAGGATTCAAAAGGAAGTAGATAGGGGAACATGCTTCAGTAGAGAAAAAAGGCTACAGTCTTATACTGCATGTAAGTAGCGAGATCACTTAGGTGTGATCTCAATAATCAGGGAGGATATAGGGACTGGCAGATGTATGGTTAACCATCAGATAAAAGGGACACTGCACTTCTGTCTTCTTTCTCCTACTCCTATTCTTCCATCTACCTTTGAGTCTCCTCTTATATTAAGATCTTTGTTTAAACTGTTTTTTGTCTTTTATTAGGAGATGACCTTTGATACCAATCAGGATGCACCAGGGGCAGTGCAGTAAAAGCAAAATTGAAAACAACAACAAATTCAAAATACCAAAGACCCTACATTAATCACCTGAAACCAGAGCAGTCAAATCTCTCCCTATAGTAAATCTCAGGGAACCTTGCAGAAAGAGGGTGGCAAGATTATAAGATTCTAAAGATATGGAGGACCAACAATAAGCATGATACTCCATAGAAGTTGGGGCTTCATAAGCCTGGATTGGAATTTGCCTGATCTGCAAATGGTTGACACATCAATGACATCCCAAACTCTAGAAGGGATCACAGGGGAGAAGGTTTCAGGCAATAGGATCCTTAAAGGTAAGGGATTAAACAGTCATAATAGAGTTTCCATGGTAATGAGGAACCCTTTAGATGCCCACATAAAGGGATGCTCCAGGGGATGGGATGGAGGAAGGGCGAGGCAGCAGAAGAGGGAGAGGAAGGTAGGAGGTTGAGGGGAAGCAGGGAAAGGGAGATAGTTCAATGGGGGAAATTAGGTGAGTGTAGGAGTGAGAGAGATAATGGGGGTACCTATTGAGCTTGTATGATTAGGAAAAAAATAAAATCTGAGACAAAATTACCAAAAAACATAAAAACAGATGAATCTCTTCCAGGTTTCTGGATTGCTACGTGTGTCTTCCAGATTTGAGGCCAGCTCTATTTCTCCTTCAGCCTCCTTGGTTATGAGAGAGTATTATCCCCAACCAGTTGTTTACTACTTTATCTCTACTGGAAGCCAATCAATCCTTTACCCATCTTGTTAGTTTTAGTAGTCTCCTGAGTCTGGGAAGTTGTTTATTTGATAAACCTCCTTCCAGGATGGATTGTTTCAAATTATTGCACAAAACCTTTTTTATATTATAATGGCACAGAGTAAAAGATTGCATTAGGCTATGCACAGAGGAAAAATATCATACACAAACAAAAGGAAACAAAAGGAAAATATAATTCTTTGTATTACCAGTGCACAAGTGAAGATAGAACCAGTTGTAAATCTGTGATATCAATTTGACAGATTTCAGATGAACATTCAGGAACATGTGCAGAATTATTTGGCTTTATGTAACTCTAAGGGAACCTGCAGAATTCTATCTAATTCAAGTGTGAAGGGTTCAAGATATGGCTCAGAGTTTAAGACTATAACTCCCAAGCAGTATGTCCTGAGTTTGGATCCTATGTCCCACTAAAAACAAGTGGAAGTGGTGGCAGTTGGGACTTCTGGCTCTGGTGGGGTGAGCCTGGGAAATCCCAGAACAAAGCAAGAAGGAGGTAGAAAGAATCCAGGATGACTCCAGAAATCACTCTTGGTCCTCCACATGGACGGACACACACACACACACACAAACACACAGAGAAATAAAGAAAAATAACTATTCAAACAAACAAATAAGTAAATATATAAAGTGTGAGAACCTAGCCAATACTAAATACAAGAGCAGGATGATTTCCTAATGGCAGGTTGATAACGAAAAGGTAGATGGTTGGCAAAGTAACATAACATCACTGTCATAGTTAGGCACAAGTGTTAACTTGATGGTTGAGATTTGAGCTCTTGGCACATTTATAGAGACTTAGTGTTTGGGTTAAACCCAGAGCAAACCTGCAGGAGATTGTTTAGCTGATGGGGAAGTCCCAGCTTATGGTGGGTGGGACTAGGCTTGGACAGGTGAATAAAATACTGAGAGCTGGATGAGGAAGTTGGCATCCTTCTATTCACTTGGCCAGACATGCTGGTCTGGCAAGGAAAGATCGTCCCTCTCTTGGCTGTTGTGTAGAGATGGTGTGGCCAGTTCCCTCAGCCCTGGTGATGGTGCTCAAAATAAACTTGCACCATGAACCACTTAGTTTTTTTCTGAGACATTAGGAGTTCCGCTTGGGTCAGGCTTTTTTGGCTATTTTCTGTGGATTTGTTCTGGTTGGTGTCTATCATTATGGTGTTAATTCCTTCAGTGGGAGATTTGTTTTCTTGGGTTTTGTTTCTCATGCATTTGCAATTTGACTTGAGCATTGTCGTTTTATCTCTTAAGATCTTCTTTCAATTTCTGTGTGTTTTTGACTGAACTGAATTAGTTGGGCTGGAGCAGTGCCTGCTCTGTCTGGCTGAGGGGAGGAGCTGGGACTAGTGGGTTACCAGGGGCTTGGTGGTGAGCAGAGGGTGCTTACTTAGGGCATAGTGTATCCTGGCTGGACTGCGTGTGTCCCGGGTGAGTGGGGAAAGGGGGGAAGTGCTGGTGGTGGGCTCAATTAACTTGTGGAGCTGGGGAGTGGCCCAAGAGTCCTCCCCAGCCTGGGGCAGTGCCTGCTTGGACTGGCTGGTGGGAGGAACTGTGACTAGTGGGTTACCTGGGGTTTGGGGGTGAGGAGGGGTGCTTACCTCGGGCTCAGTGTGTCCTGGCTGGACTACATAAGTCCTGGGCAGGTGGGGAAAGGGCCCATCATGAACTTTTGACACATTTTTTTTCACCTTTCTTATCTCTTGGACCTATTATCTCACATGAGTTGTTAAGGTTTTTCCAATTGAATCTGAGAGAAAAAGCAGTGACTGAAGAAAACTCATGTTCAATATTGCAAGGACCATATTTGAAGCCTTAACCTAATGATTGCCATTTCCCCTCCTTTTAGTTTGCCAAGCAAGTACTACCAAATTTTCATGGTATTGGTTTTTGCAATAGATGAGACCAATGAAAACCCCCATCTTTTACACAATGTATTTCAAACATTGCATCCCCTAATTGAGAGAATGTTAAAAGAAGAGACATTGATTCACATTATATCAAATGACTTAGCAAGAAAGATGGCATTCTTCCAAATTACATTTTTAAAAGAGAAAGAAATATCTTAGTGGTATTGACTGGATCAGTGTGGTCCACATCATTTAAGCTAGCAACAAACTTTCAGCTCTACAATGTACCACAGGTGAACTTGTGCACAATGTTTTGAAGGAGAATCTATTCCTCCTTTGGAGCCACTCTTATTAAGTATTGGAAAGTACACTTTATTTGGTTGTTCATTTTGTAGATTAAAGTGTTAACCATAATTCAGAATGTTACCATGTGTCCTTGCATGGAATAAATGAAAGTTTCATTGGAAACCAGATCTGGTGTTTTCCGTGAATGTTTTCAGCCAGGACAATAATTAACTATAAGTGCTCCTAACATGAAAGGAGTTTAATCATGGGATGTACTAACAACCCTTACATTTCTAACTCATACTTAATGCATTTAACAAATTAAACAGAGGTTCTGCCTATGTTTCCAATGTCACATTTCATATTCTCTGTCCAGTAGCTGAACATTTCATCTTGTCTTCAATGACCATGACTGATTTTCTTATGTGTATCAGATGGCCCCCAAAGTCTCATTTCTGGGTCTTGCCATGGTGTCCTTGGTGTTGTATTTTAACTGGCCTGTGTGGGGTTGGTTATCTTGGATGATGACCACAATATTGAATTTCTTTCAGACTTGAGAATGGAAATGCAAAGACATGAAATTTGCTTAGCCTTCATGTGTGTGATTCTACTGAATATAGATAAATTCAGGAAAATGCTGAAATATATTCTAATGATATCATGACAGCATCAGCTACAGTCTTTATCATATATAGGGACACACATTCTACCCTAGATGTAAGCTTTTCAAGGTGGAAAAACTTAGTCACAGATAATGGTCATAACCTCATAGTTGGATATGATCACAGGAAAGGGAGATTCCACACTTTATTCATTTTATGGGTCTCTCACATTTTGACACCAACATGGAAACAGTGCTGGTTTTAGGAAATTTATTCAGAACTCAGACTGTCCAAATACCCTGACAACCTTTCACTTGAAAGACGGGGATGGATATATTTAATTGTTCAACCATAGCATTTAAATGTAATACACACAAAGGTTCTTTGTCTAACATCTCTTTAGACTGGCTGCCATTGCATAGTATTGGAATGTGCATGAGTGATTAGAGTTACATCCTGTATAATGCTGTGCATGCCATGGCCCATGGAATCCACAAGATACTGCATCAAAAGACAGATGTGCAGAAAGTTTCAAGTGGAAAAGAAATGATACACTTCCTCAAACAGGTAATGTGTTTCCCATAGGAGAATAAATTGTGTCATTGTAAAATGTGAAGGGATATCTTTTGAAATGTCACACCATACATAAAACCAAATTATCTAGATACCAAATAAGATTTCTGGTTTTAAAAATTTCGTCCATACAATCAACCCTTTCAAATTTTTTCAATACTTTCAATGACATGTAAGGACACCTGCATCTTTTCACTGTGTAATGGTTAAATTTATATGTGAGAAACATTATGAATAACATGCTAATTTCAAGTAAATATAAATTTTCAGTTAATATCAATTTTTGCAACACAAATTAACCTTCTGCCACTTGGTATTTTCAACATATGTCCTTTAAGTTCAGATACATTCCATGAAATTCCTGAATTGGCAAGAAGATAATTTCCTTTGCAATGACAAGGATAAAGCACACAACAATATACTCATAATGTGTATAAGTGATTATAAATAATTCTATAAACACTTTAGCTCCTATTTCATTTCCTAATTTATTCTCTAGGAACAATTATATGGATAGTGGGCATTGTGATATTTCTCAAAAGTTTCTCTATGTATTATTATGTGTATGTCTTTGGACCTTTTTCCTATATCAAACTGACATTGTGGGAAAATATTTATATTTTAACTATACCCAAGTATTCATTATTACACAACATTCATTGCCTCCAATCATGTTACATATTGAGAGAAAGGTTGATAAAAATGAGATCTGCCCTTTCTTCCTCCTGCACGCCTGGCCACCTGAATGGGACAGGATTCACTCCCAGTCTCCATCCCAGGTGAGTTCCCCCAGACCCCCAGGTGGCCCCTTGTCTCAGCTTCTCCCACCAGCCAGCCTGGGCAACAAACAGGCTGCCTCCGGTTTGCCTGGGCCATGCCCTGGGTCTCAGCCCCTTTATTCTGCCCACCTGCCCACCCAACCAGAACAGGACTTGCTCACATTCCTCCATCCCTGGAGCTTGGGTGGGCCACTAAACCAAGTCCCAGGTCCCAGGTAAAGAATTCTGCCATCACCATCAGCCCCTCTGCCCCTGCAGCCCACCAGGGATCCTCACTTGAGGTCCACAGAGGACACGCTGCTACTCAGAATTCAATAGAGTCCAAAGGAAACTCAAGCAAAGCTCTAAGGGTCAAAGGCCATACATCTGAAGTCCTCTAAAATCATCCTATCACATAAGAGAGATTATTCACACCCAGCCCAAAGATAAGTAAACATCTTTTTTTACCATACTGCTCCTTTCTAGTATTAATCACTGTAGATTAACTTTTCCATACAGCCACCCCAAAAACATACACAACTCCAAGGATTTTACCACTCACCCTCAAATTTCACCAAGATACTAAATTGTAAAAGTGCACAACCATACTAATATTCACTCCCTGTCTACTTAACCTGACTTAACTGATGTACTAACAGCCTAATAACCTCATCTAGGAAATAACAATAACAACAGACAAACATACTTAACTTCAAGGCAAGCACTAGTAATAACTCTCCTAGAATAGTAATACCAACTAAATCAGTTCAGTCAAACAAAAAAAAAGAAAAATGTCTTAAGAGACAAAACAATGACCAAGTCAAAGTACAGATCCATCTGAAACAAAACCCAGGAAGACAAATCTCCCACCGAAACAATTAACCCCATAATGATGGACATAAAGCAGTTAAAACGGTCTCAGGTAGAGTCTAAAATCGAACTAAAAGACAAGTTATCTTCAACCCAAAACTCAACAGAGAGTCTTATCAGCAGAACTAACGAAGCAAAAAATAGAATTTCAGACCTTGAAGACAAAGTGGGAGTATTAACCAGCTCAATGGAAGAGGTTGTTAAAGCCAAAAAGATACTTGAGAGAAATATTCAAGAGTTATGGGACAACCTGAAAAAGCCTAACATGCGTATTCATGGAATACCAGCATAAGAATCACAAAATATCACATCTGCGGAAATTTTTCAAACTGTTATTAAGGAAAACTTTCCTCATCATAAAAAGAGAGGCCCATCCATATATAAGAGGCATTCCGCACCCCAAACAGATATGACCAAAATAGAAACTCGCCATGGCAAATAATAGTTAAAACACTCCACATCCAAGACAAAGAAATGGTTCTGAAAGCTTCAAGGGAAAAAAAAAAACAAGTAACTTTTAAAGGTAAACCTATTAAAATAACAAACGACTTCTAAATGGAAGCAGTAAAAGAAAGAAGAGCTTGGAGAGACGTACTTCAAATATTAAATGAGCAAAAATGTCAACCCAGGCTGATATACCCTGCAAAACTATTCGTCATGATTGAGGGAGAAAGAAAAGTTTTCTAGCACAAAGACGACTTGAAGGGATACACATCCACCAAACCAGACCTTCAAAAAATGCTAGAAATGATACTCAAATTTGAAGAAAAAAAAGCATATCCAGGGGGACAGAAGGGAAGTATAATACCACCAAAACCTAAAAGCAAAACAATACACTTAACAAAAGCCACTTAAAATAATAAATGTCCAGAATTAAAAATAATTTCTCTACTTTAACATTAAATATCAATGGAATTAACTCACTGATCAAGAAACACAGATTACAAACTTGGATTAAAAATCACAACTTATCAATCTGTTGCCTGCAGGAAATCCATCTCACCACAAAAGATAGGTATATCCAAAAAATAAAAAGCTGGTCCAAAATTCTGCAAGCTAATGGAACCAGGAAACAGGCAGGGGTAGCCATTATGCTATTGGACAAAGTGGACTTCAACCAAAAAAATTCATAGGAGACACAGAAGGATACATTTTAGTCATAGGTACAATTCACTGAACATATATGCACCCAATATGGACCCCCCCCCACATTCATTAAGCAAACCCTAAAATTTCTAAAGCGAGAAATCAACCCCAAAATGATAATTCTTGGGGATTTCCACACCGCCCCCTCAACATGGGATAGATCAACAGGTAAAAATCTTAACAGAGACACTTCAGAACTTAATCAAACCCTTACTGAAATGGACCTTACAGATCTATATCAAACTATTCATCCACACACCAAAGAATACACATTTTCTCAGCAGCACACAGAACTTTCTCCAAAATAGATCACATATTGGGCCACAAAATGAATATCCACATATACAGGAAAGTTGAAATTCTAGCCTATACCCTACTAGACCACCGAGGCCTAAAGCTTGATGTCCACAATACAACAAACAACAGAAAATACACTAACTCCTGGGAACTTAACCATATAGTGCTGATTGAGAATTGGAATCAGGAAGAAATTAAAAAGGAAATTCAAGATTTCCTGAAAGCTAAAGATAATGAAAATAAAACTTACCAAAATCTTTGTGAAACAATGAACGCTGTCCTAAGAGGTAAGTTTAAAGCACTTAATGCCTGCATCAAAAAATTGGAAACATCATAAATAAATAACAATGCAGCTTAAAGCTTCAGAGACACTAGAGCAGCCCAATCTCAAAAGCAATAGAAGAGAGGAGATCAGCAAAATAAGGGGAGAAATATTTGAAATCGAGATTAGGAAAAAGATATAGAAAACCAACCAGTCAAAAAGCTGGATTTTTAAAAAAATCAATAAGATTGATATACCCCTAGCTAAATTAACCAAAAGCAAGAGAGAGAAAACACAAATTAACAAAATTAGAAAGGAAAACAGAATTATCATTACTGATACCCAAGAAATGCAAGGAATTATCACATCATATTACAAAAACTTATACTCTGTGAAATTTGACAACAGAAAAAAGATGGATGAATTCCTAAGTAAACACAACTTACCTAAATTGAATCAGGAAGTTGTGAATTATTTAAATCGTCCTATAACATACGAGGAAATTGATGAAGTAATCGCAAATCTTCCCACCAAAACATGTCCTGGACCAGATGGATTCAGCAGAGTTCTACCAGATATTTAAAGAGCTAATAACATCAATACTCTTTAAATTTTTTTATTATTATTATTATTTATTCAACTGTGTGTATGTGCGCGCGCGCATGTCTGTGTGTGTGTGTATGTGTGTGTCTGTGTATGTGTAGAACCACGGACGAATTCGCGAACCACCATGGACGCCTCCACCTCCTTCTGCCCCGGGATTCACAGGCTCCGCCCTACCAGGACCAGAAGCACAGGCCGCCCCCGCTTCTGTCTGGCGTCTATACATGGGATCTGGGATCCGAACTCAGGACCTTCCGCCTGCAAGGCCGAGGCTTAACCCCTGAGCCACCTCTCCAGCCCACCAATACTCTTTAGTTCAATCAAATAGTAAAGGAAGGAACACTACCAAATTTCTTCTATGAAGCCAATATCGTCTTAGTCCCAAAACCTAATAAAGGCACACTTAAAAAAAATCTCTCTGATGAACACAGATTCAATGATTCTCAACAAATTCTTAGCAAATCGGATTCAAAAACATATCAAAAAGATCATTCACGGGGATCAAGGAGGCTTTATCCCAGGCACACAAGGTTAGTTCAACATACACAATCAATAAATATAATTCACCATATAAACCAGTCAAAGTCCAAGACCACATGATACTCTCGATAGATGCAGAAAAAGCTTTTGACAAGATCCAACAGCCCTTTATGGTCAAAATTGTAGAGACAGTTGGAATGGAAGGAACCTTTATCAATATAATAAAACCTGGATACAACAAGACAACAGCAAGGATTATATTCAATGGGGAAAAACTTGAAGCATTCCTACTTTCATCAGGAACTAGACAAGCCTGTCCACTCTCACTACTTCTATTCAATATTGTACTGGAAGTCTTAGCTGAAGCCATAAGACAAGAAAGGGACATAAAAGGGAATCAAATCGGCAAGGAAGAAGTCAAATTATCTCTACTTTCAGATGACATGACTTATACCTGAATGACTCAAAAACCCACCAGGAAGCTCCTGGAACTAATACAGAAGTTCAGCAGGGTGGCAGGATACAAAATAAAGACAAAAATCAGTGACATTCCTATGCCCAGAATGAAAGAAGTGAAAAAGCCCTGAGAGAAACAATCCCATTACTATAGCTCCAAAAAAATGAAATACCTTGGTTTAGACCAACCAAGGAAGTAAGAGACCTTTACAAAAACTATAAAACCTTAATATAGAAATCGATATGAAGTATACATACATATATTTGTCATAGTTAACATATAAATCAGAAGACACCAGAAGGTGGAAAGACCTCCCATGTTCCTGGATTGGCAGAATCAACATGATAAAAATGACGATCCTACCAAAGGCAATATACAGATTCAATGCTGTACCAATTAAAATCCTAAAGCAATTCTTTAAAGCAGTTGACAGAACAATCTCAAAATTCATATGGAGGCATAAAAGACCCAGGATAGCAAAAACAATTGTGAGTAACAAAAACACTGCTGGAGGTATATCCACTCAAAAAGATACTTGAGAGAAATATTCAAGAGATATGGGACACCCTGAAGAAGCCTAACATGCGTATTCATGGAATACCAGAGCAAGAATCTCAAAATACCACCCCTGAGGAAATTTTTCAAACGATCATCAAGGAAAACTTTCCTCATCTAAAAAAAGAGAGGCCCACCATATACAAGAGGCATTCCACACCCTAAACAGTACGACCAAAATAGAAGCATGCCGCAGCAAATAATAGTTAAAACACTCCACATTCAAGATAAAGAACTGGTGCTGAGAGCTTCAAGGGAGAAAAAACAAGTCACTTTAAAGGTAAACCTATTAAAAAACAAATGACTTCTCAGCGAAACAGTAAAAGCAAGAAGAGCTTGGAGAGACATACTTCAAGTATTGAATGAGCAAAAATGTCAACCCAGGCTGATTTACCCTGCAAAACTATCGTCATGATCGAGGGAGAAAGAAAAATTTTCCAGCACAAAGCAACTTTAAGGATACATGTCCACCAAACCAGGCCTTCAAAAAATGCTAGAAATGATACCCAAGCGTGAAAAAAAAACAGGCATATGCAGGAGAACAGAAGGCAAATATAACACCATTAAAAGCGAAGCAATATACTTATAAAAGCTACTAAACATAATAAATGTCTGGAATTATAGTTTCTCCATAATAACATAAATGTTAATGGACTTAATTCACCTATCAAAAGACACAGATACAAACTTGGATTAAAAATCACAACCATCAATCTGATGCCATCAAGAAACCCATCCACCACAAAAGATAGGAACGCTCTAAAAATAAAAGGCGGGTCAACAATTACAAGCAAATGGAAGCAGAAAACAGGCAGGGGTAGCCATTATGCTATCAGACAAAGTGGATTCAAACAAAGAAAATTATAAGAGACCGGATGGATACTACATTTTAGTCACAGGTACAATTCACCAGGAAGACTTCACAATACTGAACATATATGCACCCAATACGGGCCCCTCCACATTCATTAAGAAAACCCCCAGTGTCTAAAGCAAGAAATCAACCCCCAAACGAAATCTTGGGGACTTCAACACTGCCCTCTCAACATGGGTAGATCAACAGGTCAAAAGCTTAACAGAGACACTTGGAACTTAATCAAACCCTGAAAGAAACGGACCTTACAGATCTCTATCGAACTTTTCACCCACGCACCAAAGAATACACATTTTCTCAGCAGCACATGGAACTTTCTCCAAAATAGATCACATATTGGCCACAAATTGAATCTACACATATACAAGAAAGTTGAAATTCTAACCTGTGCCCATCAGACCACCACGGCCTAAAGCTGGACACCACAACACATCAAACAAGAGAAAAGACACTAATCGGAAACTTAACACTATGATGCTGAATGAGAACTGGATCAGGAAGAAATTAAAAAGGAAATTCAAGATTTCCTGAAAGTGAATGATAATGAAAATACAACTTACCAAAATCTCTGGGACACATAAAAGCTGATCTAAGAGGTAAGTTCATAGCTCTTAATGCTACAATCAAAAAAATGAAAACATCAGAAATAAACAACTACAATGCAGCTTAAAGCTTAGAGAAACTAAGCAATCTGATCCCAAAAGTAGTAGAAGAGAGGAGATTAGCAAAATAAGGGGAGAAATATAAAATCGAGATTAAAAAACGATAGAAAAAATCAACCAGTCAAAAAGCTAGTTCTTTGAAAAATCAAAAGATTGATACACCCCTAGCTAAACAACTAAAAGCAAGAGAGAGAAAACCCAAATTAACAAAATTAGAAATGAACATGGAGTTATCACTACTGATACCCAAGAAATCCAGAGAATTATAACATCAATTTCAAAAACTTATACTCTGTGAAGTTTGACAACACAAAAGAGATGGATGAATTTCTAAGTAAACACAACTTACCTAAATTGAATCAGGAAGTGGAATTATTTAAATAGTCCTATAACATATAAGGAAATTGAGGAAGTAACTTGATCTTCCCACCAAAAAATGTCCTGGACCAGATGGATTCAGCACAGAGTTCTACGAGACATTAAGGAGTTAATAACATCAATACTCCTTAAACTGTTCCATCAAATAGCAAAGGAAGGAACATACCAAATCCTTCTATGAAGCTAATATCATTTAATCCCAAACCTAATAAAGATTCACTTAAAAAAGAAAACTGTAGGCCGATCTGTGATGAACACAGATGCAAAGATTCTCAACAAGTCTTAGCAAATCAGATTCAAAAACATATTAAAAAGATCATTCACGGGGACCAAGTAGGCTTCATCCCCGGCACACAAGGTTGGTTCAACATACGCAAATCAATAAATGTAATTCACATGTAAACCAGTCCAAAGTCCAAGACCACATGATACTCTCGATAGATGCAGAAAAAGCTTTTGATAAATCCAACAGCCTTTTATGATCAAAACGCTAGAGACAGTGGGAATGGAAGGAACCTAATCAATATAAAAGCTATATACAACAAGCCCACAGCAAGGATATGCTCAATGGGGAACAATTGGAAGCATTCCCACTTCGATCAGGAACTAGACAAGGCTGTCCACTCTCACCACTTCTATTCAATATTGTACTTGAAATCTTAGCTGAAGCCATAAGACAAGAAGGAGACTAAGAGGGATTCAAATCAGCAAGGAAAATTCAAGCTATCCCTATTTGCAGATGACATGATCTTGTACCTGAGGGATCCCAAAAACTCCACCAGGAAGCTCCTGGAACTAATGAGAGTTCCGCAGGGTGGCAGATACAAATAAATGTGCAAAAACAGAGGCCTTCCTATATGCCCAGAATGAAAGAAGTGAAAAAGCCTTGAGAGAAACCATCCCATTCACTAAGCCCTCAAAAAATGAAATACCTTGGTAAAAACCTAACCAAGGAGGTAAAAGACCTTGACAATGAAAACTTTAAAACCCTAAAGAAAGAAAGCAGAAGACACCAGAAGGTGGAAAGACCTCCCTGTTCCTGGATTGGCAGAATCAACATCGTAAAAATGACATCCTACCAAAGGCAATATACAGATTCAATGCTATACCAATCAAAATCCCAAAGCAATTCTTCAAAAAAGTTGACCAAACATCTCAAAGTTCATATGGAGGCACAAAAGATCCAGAT
>JALPQD010000975.1:34092-264195 GCA_023101885.1 Typhlomys cinereus
TTTGCTTCTCCATCAAGCTGGACTAGAACTGTAACCATAATCATAAGAGAAAATAGACCCCTTGTTCCCTTATGCCATTTGATGTCATTATCAGCAACCATGCAGGCTGGCTGCAACAGAATTGGAAACCCAGGAAGTGGGGTGTTGCTGATAAATCTGCCTATGTGGATTTTGTAGCTTTTGAAGGTTTCACTGGACAAAGTTGGAAATGCTGAAGATTTTCACTCAGTGGATTACAAATACCATTCTGCAGAGTTTAATGGGCCATTTGAACAATGAGAATGGTGAGAGAGTTGTGGATTGTTTGGGGCCAATTGAAATGAGGGAAATGAAGACTTTGGCAAAGTTGAATTTAAAGATGATGGACTGGTTTGCTTGATAGAGGAGAGCTGACGGGCAGCCTGAAGATTTTCATGAGGAAAGGACAGGCAGCTGAATAGCTGATGTTGGAGAAATGAGCATCAATGAAGGAAAGCCTAGTGATTTGCACTGGGGCAGTGGAAAACATAAATACCACTATATGGCAATTTTGTGGGTTGAAAACCCAGATTCCTTCAGGGGCTGAAAACCCAAGTTTAAGCCATTTCTTGCCCTTTGGAAATTTTTGCTGCCTAGAAAGGGGCTTTTCCAGACTCAGCATGCTAAAGTTGGTACAGCTGTGGTTCCAGTGGATCAAGCTACATTTCAGCATCACTGTGTACTCTGCTGGCATCTCCCAGGTGATACTGATTTTAGTATATAATTACAGGGTTTGTGGAGAGCAGCAAAGGCTTGGCACCATGTGGCAGACAGAGTTCCTGCAAGGAAAGGTGAAGCTTATAGCTGTAGAGGCGAACCCAGGGTACTGTTTGAGATGCCAGAACCATGGGATGTATACTGAGGACAGCTGTGAGTGGAGATTCAGCCTGGTTCAGAAGAACTCTGCTTTTAAAACTTTGAGCTACAAACAGGGACTGGGAATGCCTAGAATCTCTGAGCACTGTACTACGTGATGAGCAATAGAAGATGGACACTGAAATACAGGATGCAGTAATTGATTTTCTGGACTTGATTTTAATGCAATGTTTTCTTATTGTATTATGATACTTCAACAATATCAAACAGAAGTATTTAATATATTTTGATTTGATAGATTTGAGACATTTTTTAAAACAGTTCCAACATTTTAATAAGTGAACTTTTAATGACTGACATTTCAAATTGAATTAGAAATTTTTAGTTTTAGACTTTTGATTAATAAAATTAAATGTTTCAAATTTTGAGGTTAACTTTTAACCCCTATGGGAACAGGTTGAAGTTTACGTTTAAGTACTGTTTGTGTCAGTTGACAGGGGTGGAGTGTCATAGTTAGGCACAGGTGCTCACTTGATGGTTGAGGGTTTGAGCTCTGGGCACTTGTGGAGAGTTAGTGGTTGGGTTAGGCCCAGAGCAAACCTGCAGGAGATTGTTTAGCTGATGGGGAAGTCCCAGCCTGTGGTGGGCGGGACTAGGCCCTGAACAGGTGAATAAAATACTGAGAGCTGGATGAGGAAGTTGGCATCTTTCTATTCACTTGGCCAGACATGCTGGTCTGGCAAGTAAGGATCGTCCCTCTCTCAGCTGATGTGTAAAGATGGTGTTGCCAGTTCCCTCCACCCTGGTGTTGGTGTGTGCTCTCCCATCAAGCTGAACTAAGAAATGTAACCAATAATCATAAGAGAAAATAGACCCCTTATTCCCTTATGCCATTTGATGTCATTTATCAGTAACCATGCAGGCTGACTGCAAAAATCACCACCACAAATTTGAAAATACACATAGGCTTTTACTATTGTGCACTTGGTATGGATACATTGGGATGGGTTTCTTCAGTGAATGATGACATAGCACTCTCCTAACACATTATCAAACATAAAATGCAAATTGAGGGCATGAAGAAAAATGTCCTTCCTCAGGCTGTTGATGTGGCTCAGAGGTTAAGACAATTTCTTCACATAAAAAAGGGACATGATCGGGGCTGGAGAGGTGGCTCAGGGGTTAAGCCTCCGCCTTCCAGGCGGAAGGTCCCGAGTTCGGATCCCGGATCCCACGTATAGACCCCAGCCAGAAGCGGGGGCGGCCTGCGCTTCTGGTCCTGGTAGGGCGGAGCCTGTGAATCCCGGGGCAGAAGGAGGTGGAGGCGACCATGGTGGTTCGGGAATTCGTCCGTGGTTCTACACATACATGGGCACACACACACAGACACACACACGCGCGGGCACATACACACGCACATGCGCACAGTTGAATAAATAATAATAATTTAAAAAAATTTAAAAAAAAAAGGGACATGATCGATACCCTCAGGTGCCAATTAAAAATTCCAGGTAGATGTTGAAGCCAAAGCTGAAGTGACCAGTGTGAAGGAACCTAGTAGAAATGAAGAAGAATCAATGGAACTAGGAGACTCTGGACTTCACATGTGGGCCTTTTTAGTACTCTGACAAAGTGTTCATTGGAATGGAATAGGGTGGTGAATTTACTTTGGAAACAGAACAAAATACACTGGAATTTCCTCATCACTATAGTCCTCGCATAGTTAGATTTGTTCAAGGTGGAGAATACTGAAACAGACTTTTCCAGGTCATTCTCTGAAGCAGAAAGAGGGAAGAAAGCATGATCAGCTCATTTGTAGTGTCCCAGGAAGAGAAGGGTATTCATTTTCTGAGATCCTCTGTTAGAGATTCACTACAGGCCCTTTCTCAGCAGTCTTCTAATAGTTAAGTGCATTTCTGATCTTCTAGACCATGTTCTCTATCAGAATTGATTTTGGGTTTGGCAGATGGTCTGTCATATATGGACACCACAAAGAATACATCCCCATGGATGTTCTTGAGTTCTGGCTGGAATGGGTCTTCTTTTATACACTTAACTCACATATTAATTGCAGTCTGATGGCACCCACTTAAGATATTTGAAATTAAGACACAATGTAGTAAGAGTCTCTAGAACAAAGAAGCTAAAATGGAGATTTTCCTGGGGTTCTGATGTCCACATACACGGGTGAAATGATGATTCCCAGAGCTCAAGAGAGTTGTCTTCAGATTAATTATAAAACCTGTGTATGTGATCCTGACAGAGGTCCTCAGATGCCAAGCCCCAGGACAGAGGTTGTTAAGAACACACAGGGGAATGGAAATACCTGGGCAGAAAGATACAAGGGGCATCGATGGCAGCTCCATTCAGGATAGCAATAAAAACAGAAGCATGTGATGTGTGCTTATCTCAACAAAAGTCTTGATTTGTAGTGTTACTCTTTCATGTATATTTCAATTCCATTATAATTATGAATAATGCTTGAGACATCTGTGGATAGACAGGTCAGCACTTTGCATTCTGTCCTGTTCTCTCCAAATGTATCATACAGTGGTATCCTAACCTAATCCTTTTTTTTGACTCCTGAATACAAGCTATTCAATGACATGCTGAGAATACTTTGTATGTATTTACCTATTGAGTTCACAACTGGAAGCCAAATTTGAGACCATTCCACATTACTTCATAATAGAATTCTATATTTTTTAATCTCCTATACATGCATCCTAGCCATTTTCACATGAAAAAAAATTATGAACCAGTAGTTCATGTTCTGAAAAGATGTAGCAAAGTGCCCCATTTATGAAAAATTAAGGTTTCCTACATCAGTATACTTTTATAAGGACTATATAGAGAGGACACAGATCCTCATTCTCTATCACTTTATGTAGGATGTGTGTATACTTTTTATGCCAGAATCAAAAGAACTGGGAAAAGCTGAAGTTTCATTCCAGCTTACGATAATTCATTTTTTAAATATGAGCATAGTTAGGAAGTCAAGTGAACCAATCAAATGATATCTCAGAAATTGGTGGGAGACAGGCAAACTTTTTTACTTCCCAATATGTCAAAACCCGGAACCTGCTCTCTCCATATTATATATTTGTGCAGAGGCAAATACAATCACCATGATCTTAGTCGTCCCATATCACTTTGATAACCTACCACAGGCTGGCTCAGACTTGACTTCTGAGAATATCTTCCCTAAATATGACCAACAGCTCAGCTTTAATGACCAGTTTAATATGTGAAACTCATTGCCAGATCCATCATGAACCTCTTTTTTTTTTTATTTCAGCTCATACAAACTTATTAGGTACACGAGTTCCCTCCTCCTCCCCCTCCCCCGTAAACCCGGCTGCCAGCAAAAACAATCCTGAGTAACAAAAAACACAGTTGGAGGCATTACCATACCAAACCTAGTCTATACTACAATCCATAGTTTAAAGACAGCCAGTACTGGCTCCAAAATAGACACACAGTCAATGGATAGGATTGAAGACCAGATATAGCCCACAAAGTTGCCATTTGGTCTTTCACAAAGGGCCCAAAGAATCAATGGAAAAAACAGCATCTTCAACAAATGGTGCTGGCAAAACTGGATCTCCACATGCAGAGATTAAGCTGGAACCTTACTTGTCACCATGTACAAGACTTAATTCCAAATGGATCAAGGACCTTGATTTAAGGCGAGAGACTATAAAAACCATAGTTGAAAGGATAGGAAACTCCCTCGAGCTGATTGGGCTAGGCCAACAGTTCCTAAACAGACATCCAATGGCACAGTCACTGCTACCAACTCTCAACAGTTGGGATCTTGTGAAATTAAAGAGCTTCTGTTCAAATAAAGAGATTATAACACGAGCTCAAAGGCAACCCACAGAATGGGAGAAAATCTTCACTAACCACACATCTGATAGAACTCTGCTGTCCAGAGTGCACAAAGAACTTAGAAATCTAAACACCAAGGAAACCAATGGCCCAATTAAAAAATGGTCCTTGGAACTTAAAAGAAACTTTACCAGGGATGAAATTAAAATGTCTAACAAATATCTCAAAAAATGCTCCACTTCCTTAGCCATCAGGGAAATGCAAATCAAAACTTCCCTGAGATATCATCTCACCCCGGTCAGGATGGCAAAAATCCACAATACAAACAACAACAAGTGCTGGAGAGGATGTGGAGAGAGGGGAACTCTCCTACATTGCTGGTGGGAATGCAGGCTCATACAGCCACTCTGGCGAGCCGTCTGGAGATTCTTAAAGAAATTAGAATTGAAATGTCATATGACCCTGCGTTTCCACTTTTGGGAATAACCCCCCATACAGCAGGGTTCACCTCGATAGCACAAGCACGACCATGTTCTAGCAGCACTGTTTACATAGCAAAGTCATGGAATCAACCCAAATGTCCAACAGTTGACGAGTGGACAAGGAAACTGTGGTACATCTATACAATGGAGTACTACTCAGCCATTAAAAATGATGAATTAATGGAATTTGCCGGAAATGGATGTCATTAGAAACAATTATATTGAGCGAAGTATCCCAGACCCAGAAATTAAACGCCGTATGTACTCCTAATAGGTGGCTCTCTAGTACCAAACCCACCCAGCCCACCTAGGGACAGTAATTCCAAGGATTATGAACAGGAGGGATGGGGTGGAGGGCCACACCAGAAACAAGGAGAGAAGGGACTGTTACAGCAGGGAAAATAGGCCTCCACCAAGGACCCAAATAAGTAATGAGACATCTGTTAAGTTCACAGACTTTTGTTCTTGATCATTTACTACTGAGGGGGTGTGATCTCACCAGAAGAAGGGCATATAGTCTGGCAGTAAAAGTAACCATTTTGCAAATGGGTGATAGACCCCTCCCTTAGTATGGTTTCCACTTTTTTTACATCTACCTTTGAATGTGCTTTTATCACAAGACTCTAACAGCTTTTTGTCTCTGGCCAGGGGGTAACATACAATGCCCACCAGGATGGGTGAAGGGCATTGCAGGAGCAGCAAAACTGCAAAAGAAAATCAAACAAACCACAATCCAGAACTTCAGAGACTCTATCAACCACCTAGAACTAGGCCAGCTTAGTCTCTCCCCATCTTGAAGCTCAGGAAATTTGCGGAAGAGGGGGCGGTAAGGTGTAAGAGCAAAAGGATGATATATAAGATACTCTATCTAGTTAGGGCTGAGCAATCATAATTGGACTTTGCATGCCCTGCACATTGTCCAACACACTGTTGACCTCACAATGTCTAGCATCTGCTAAAGGCACCAAGAGCCTTGGAGGTAAAGGATTGGCAGCCACAGCAGTGTTCCTATACCTAATGGGGAACACGGGAAAGGGTTCAGGGAAAGGCCACTGGGTCCTTGTACGTCATTGGAGAGGAGGGCCCAGAGGAAAATCAGACATGCACAAGAAAGGACTCTCTGGGAATTGGGGCTGGAAGCACTGGGGGATGGGGAGGGAGAAGGGTGGGGAGGGGAAGCAGGGTGTACGGGGGGGAGGAGGAGGAAGGGAGGGAACTCGTGTACCTAATAAGTTTGTATGAGCTGAAATAAAAAAAAAAAAGAGGTTCATGATGGATCTGGCAATGAGTTTCACATATTAAACTGGTCATTAAAGCTGAGCTGTTGGTCATATTTAGGGAAGATATTCTCAGAAGTCAAGTCTGAGCCAGCCTGTGGTAGGTTATCAAAGTGATATGGGACGACTAAGATCATGGTGATTGTATTTGCCTCTGCACAAATATATAATATGGAGAGAGCAGGTTCCGGGTTTTGACATATTGGGAAGTAAAAAAGTTTGCCTGTCTCCCACCAATTTCTGAGATATCATTTGATTGGTTCACTTGACTTCCTAACTATGCTCATATTTAAAAAATGAATTATCGTAAGCTGGAATGAAACTTCAGCTTTTCCCAGTTCTTTTGATTCTGGCATAAAAAGTATACACACATCCTACATAAAGTGATAGAGAATGAGGATCTGTGTCCTCTCTATATAGTCCTTATAAAAGTATACTGATGTAGGAAACCTTAATTTTTCATAAATGGGGCACTTTGCTACATCTTTTCAGAACATGAACTACTGGTTCATAATTTTTTTTCATGTGAAAATGGCTAGGATGCATGTATAGGAGATTAAAAAAATATAGAATTCTATTATGAAGTAATGTGGAATGGTCTCAAATTTGGCTTCCAGTTGTGAACTCAATAGGTAAATACATACAAAGTATTCTCAGCATGTCATTGAATAGCTTGTATTCAGGAGTCAAAAAAAAAGGATTAGGTTAGGATACCACTGTATGATACATTTGGAGAGAACAGGACAGAATGCAAAGTGCTGACCTGTCTATCCACAGATGTCTCAAGCATTATTCATAATTATAATGGAATTGAAATATACATGAAAGAGTAACACTACAAATCAAGACTTTTGTTGAGATAAGCACACATCACATGCTTCTGTTTTTATTGCTATCCTGAATGGAGCTGCCATCGATGCCCCTTGTATCTTTCTGCCCAGGTATTTCCATTCCCCTGTGTGTTCTTAACAACCTCTGTCCTGGGGCTTGGCATCTGAGGACCTCTGTCAGGATCACATACACAGGTTTTATAATTAATCTGAAGACAACTCTCTTGAGCTCTGGGAATCATCATTTCACCCGTGTATGTGGACATCAGAACCCCAGGAAAATCTCCATTTTAGCTTCTTTGTTCTAGAGACTCTTACTACATTGTGTCTTAATTTCAAATATCTTAAGTGGGTGCCATCAGACTGCAATTAATATGTGAGTTAAGTGTATAAAAGAAGACCCATTCCAGCCAGAACTCAAGAACATCCATAGGGGATTGTATTCTGTGGTGTCCATAATAATGACAGACCATCTGCCAAACCCAAAATCAATTCTGATAGAGAACATGGTCTAGAAGATCAGAAATGCACTTAACTATTAGAAGACTGCTGAGAAAGGGCCTGTAGTGAATCTCTAACAGAGGATCTCAGAAAATGAATACCCTTCTCTTCCTGGGACACTACAAATGAGCTGATCATGCTTTCTTCCCTCTTTCTGCTTCAGAGAATGACCTGGAAAAGTCTGTTTCAGTATTCTCCACCTTGAACAAATCTAACTATGCGAGGACTATAGTGATGAGGAAATTCCAGTGTATTTTGTTCTGTTTCCAAAGTAAATTCACCACCCTATTCCATTCCAATGAACACTTTGTCAGAGCACTAAAAAGGCCCACATGTGAAGTCCAGAGTCTCCTAGTTCCATTGATTCTTCTTCATTTCTACTAGGTTCCTTCACACTGGTCACTTCAGCTTTGGCTTCAACATCTACCTGGAATTTTTAATTGGCACCTGAGGGTATCGATCATGTCCCTTTTTTTTTTTTAAATTTTTTAAAATTATTATTATTTATTCAACTGTGCGCATGTGCGTGTGTATGTGCCCGCGCGTGTGTGTGTCTGTGTGTGTGTGCCCATGTATGTGTAGAACCACGGACGAATTCCCGAACCACCATGGTCGCCTCCACCTCCTTCTGCCCCGGGATTCACAGGCTCCGCCCTACCAGGACCAGAAGCGCAGGCCGCCCCCGCTTCTGGCTGGGGTCTATACGTGGGATCCGGGATCCGAACTCGGGACCTTCCGCCTGGAAAGCGGAGGCTTAACCCCTGAGCCACCTCTCCAGCCCCGATCATGTCCCTTTTTTTGTGAAGAAATTGTCTTAACCTCTGAGCCACATCAACAGCCTGAGGAAGGACATTTTTCTTCATGCCCTCAATTTGCATTTTATGTTTGATAATGTGTTAGGAGAGTGCTATGTCATCATTCACTGAAGAAACCCATCCCAATGTATCCATACCAAGTACACAATAGTAAAAGCCTATGTGTATTTTCAAATTTGTGGTGGTGATTTTTGTAGTCAGCCTGCATGGTTACTGATAAATGACATCAAATGGCATAAGGGAATAAGGGGTCTATTTTCTCTTATGATTATTGGTTACATTTCTTAGTTCAGCTTGATGGGAGAGCACACACCAACACCAGGGGGGGGAAATGGCAACACCATCTTTACACATCAGCTGAGAGAGGGACGATCCTTACTTGCCAGACCAGCATGTCTGGCCAAGTGAATAGAAAGATGCCAACTTCCTCATCCAGCTCTCAGTATTTTATTCACCTGTTCAGGGCCTAGTCCCGCCCACCACAGGCTGGGACTTCCCCATCAGCTAAACAATCTCCTGCAGGTTTGCTCTGGGCCTAACCCAACCACTAACTCTCCACAAATGTGCCCAGAGCTCAAACCCTCAACCATCAAGTTGACACCTGTGCCTAACTATGACACTCCACCCCTTGTCAACTTGACACTAAAACATAGTACTTTTAAACTGTAACCTTCAATCCTTGTTCCCATAGGTGTTAAAAGTTAACCTCAAAATTATGAATACATTTAATTTTATTAATTCTAAAAGTCTAAAACTAAAAATTTCTATAATTCAATTTGAAATGTCAGTCATTAAAAGTTCACTTATTAAAATGTTGGAACTGTTTTAAAAAATGTCTCAAATCTATCAAATCAAAATATATTAAATACTTCTGTTTGATATTGTTGAAGTATCATAATACAATAAGAAAACATTGCATTAAAATCAAGTCCAGAAAATCAATTACTGCATCCTGTATTTCAGTGTCCATCTTCTATTGCTCATCACGTAGTCACAGTGGCTCAGAGATTCTAGGCATTCCCAGTCCCTGTTTGTAGCTCAAAGTTTTAAAAGCAGAGTTCTTCTGAACCAGGCTGAATCTCCACTCACAGCTGTCCTCAGTATACATCCCATGGTTCTGGCATCTCAAACAGTACCCTGGGTTCGCCTCTACAGCTATAAGCTTCACCTTTCCTTGCAGGAACTCTGTCTGCCACATGGTGCCAAGCCTTTGCTGCTCTCCACAAACCCTGTAATTATATACTAAAATCAGTATCACCCTGGGAGATGCCAGCAGAGTACACAGTGATGCTGAATGTAGCTTGATCCACTGGACCACAGCTGTACCAACTTTAGCATGCTGAGTCTGGAAAAGCCCCTTTCTAGGCAGCAAAAATTTCCAAAGGGCAAGAAATGGCTTAAACTTGGGTTTTCAGCCCCTGAAGGAATCTGGGTTTTCAACCCACAAAATTGCCATATAGTGGTATTTATGTTTTCCACTGCCCCAGTGCAAATCACTAGGCTTTCCTTCATTGATGCTCATTTCTCCAACATCAGCTATTCAGCTGCCTGTCCTTTCCTCATGAAAATCTTCAAGGCTGCCAGTACAGCTCTCCTCTATCAAGCAAACCAGTCCATCATCTTTAAATTCAACTTTGCCAAAGTCTTCATTTCCCTCATTTCAAATTGGCCCCAAACAATCCACAACTCTCTCACCATTCTCATTGTTCAAATGGCCCATTAAACTCTGCAGAATGGTATTTGTAATCCACTGAGTGAAAATCTTCAAGCATTTCCAACTTTGTCCAGTGAAACCATTCAAAAGCTACAAAATCCACATAGGCAGATTTATCAGCAACACCCCACTTCCTGGGTTTCCAAATTCTGTTGCAGCCAGCCTGCATGGTTGCTGATAAATGACATCAAATGGCATAAGGGAACAAGGGGTCTATTTTCTCTTATGATTACTGGTTACAGTTCTTAGTCCAGCTTGATGGGAGAGCACATATATCATAAATTTTTTAAAAATTGTTAAGATAAGCAAATGAGTAATTTTGAAAATGTTTGGATATATTTTCTTTCTATATTAGGAGGTAAACTTTAATGCAAACTCAAAGAAGTTAAGAAAATGCTGGTGATACTTAGTTTGAATTGACTAGTTCTTTATGAAATCTAAATGTATATTTCAAAAAATGCATATAGGATTCTCATATGTAGCATATTCATGTGTGTTATAAAAAACCACTCCATAGCACTAGTTCTGATGGCTAGACAGTGGTCACTGAATATTACTCCCACTGTTAAAACCAGAACTCTATAAAGAAACACAATGTTTTCAGGTTTGAGACAAAACAAGGCTATGGTCCTTTATGGTGCTTAAATCCAGAATTCTGTCAAACACCACAGAGGCCAAGTCAAAAGGATAGATACACCACCTTGATGTGGATCAAACTGGGCAGAAATACAACTTATACATAAAACTTATACATCAGGAAGAGAATTGCAGCAGCAGATAAGACCAGACTGCAATGTGACCAAGCTATACTACCTCTAGATATCCACAAAGAAGACGCCATACCAACATATCACTGAGATACTTGTATTTAAATGTTCATTGCAACACTATTTATGACAGTCAAGAAATGAAACAAATTTAGGTTGCCCAACAGGAGAGGAATGGATGGAGCAGACATGGTATATTTACACAGTGAATTTTTTAACCATATTAGTGAACTTGTAGTAAAATGGATGCAATAAGAGATACTTAAATCAGTTAAATCAGTTAAATCAGTCTCAGAAAGAGAAGTACTGCATGTTTTCTCTAATTTGCAGATCCTAGACTTTAATTATTGGTGACAAAAAAGTAGAAGCAAAAACTCTGCTCAGTAAGGGAGACTGATTTGAGGGAGATCAGAAAAAAATTGGAAGAAATGGTTGGAGTATGGGAGAAACATGTTCCAAGTACATTATATGTGTGCATGCAAATTATTTCATGTATTCTTAAAAATAATTAAAATATGTAAATATGGGTGTGAAGAGACCTCTCCCTAGAAATCAGAAGTTCCTGAGTTTGGATCCCAGATCCTATGTAAAACCATGGGGTAAAAATTATGATGGGTAATACTTCTAACCCTGGAAAATAGAGTCTGGGAAACCCAGAGCAGAAGGTAGAGGAATCTAGGATGATTTCAATGTTACCCTTGGGCCTCCACAGACACACGCTCAAGTGCAAGTACCTTCTGGCACACACACAACTACACACGCACACACACACACACACACACACGTAATAATATAGATTCCCGTTGGATTCAAAGCTGTGAGTTAAGTAATTCTAATCCCTGCCCCCCCCAAAATCATAAACATTACTTTTGAAAGTTGTCAGAACCAAAGATTTGTCTGAAGTTTTGAGAAAAATTCAAGTATTGGCCATTCTTTCTTTGTATTTCAGGTAACCAAATAGTACCTCAAGAAGATTTCTGAACATTCTGATACAGCACCAACAGATGGACATTAAGTGTTCAAGTACATGAGAGTACAGGGCATATTTCACATTTAAGCCACTGCATTCTGCCGTTGACTCTCATAAATTCAGGATTATCTCATCATGGAAACTGTATACATGTTAATTGCAAGATTCATCTGTGGTCTCTCAGAGTCACAACACTATTCAAATATCCAGAACCTAAATATCCTTTCTTAGTCTTGAGGTAATCACTTAACTAGGAACCTTTTAAAAGCAAAAGCAAGCTACATATTTACAATGTGCAATAGCACAGAAAAATCATTACCATTCCAAAAGGGAGAGATTGGACCAAAGCAAGAAGAAAACTCATCAGGGCAAAGATCAATTCTAATAGCTCTGTGTCAAGCATCCAGGGCTCATGAAAAGATTACCTGAACATCAAAGGTTGTGAACAACTCTGACTCTCCAGCTCTGCTAGTTTGCAACCTTTGACTGGGAAATTGAGACCATACATAGCTACTAGATAGAGATATATATTAATTCCTATCATTTTATTTTTATAATACTGGGTACTTTCCTAATCCTAATTTGTATTATCTACTCTTTGAGCATAGTTTAGTGTTACCTATGACCCTGCGTATTTTTTTGTTCTTTCTTTTAAGTGTGCAAGATTCCTTCAAGTATCTTCTTCTTTTTGACTTAGTGATTATGAATTCTTTTGGTCTGCATTTATCATGGACAGCTTTTCTTTCTCTTTTGATTATGAAGGATAGCTACAGTTAGATATTCTAGATGTTCTGTTATTTTCTTTGATAGTTTGAACTACACCATTCATACTCTTCTGACCTCTAGATTTTCCATTAAGAAATTGGATACCATTTACTATCTTCCTCTTCTAAGCCATATTTTTAATTGTGGGAAATCTAATAACCATGTGATAGAAGATATTTTCTAGCATCAGTTGCATGCTTATATCTCTGCCATTTGGGATTCATCCTTTTCCTTTTGTTACATATTTTGGTTTTACACTGTTATTTGACATAAACTCTTCAAACATTTCCAAATTTCTCCAACAAAACTGTTCAAAATCCACAAAGTCCAAAAGCTATATTAATTAATGATACCCCACTTCTCTGGTACCAAATTCTGCAACCATTTTTTTCTTCATTGTTGCTGATAAATTCATGACCAAATGTCTTAAGGGAACAAGGGGTTTTATTTTAGCTTACAATTATCTTGTTAAAATTCTTCATTCATCTTGGCAGGAGAACCTACACAAAAAACAAGGGCTGAGGAGACTGATCGCACCATATCCACAAGACTGCTAAAAAGGGTAATCCTTACTTCCCAGAGCATCACGAAGGATGCCAGCTTCCTCAACCAGCTCCATCCATCTTAATCACCTGCCCAGGGACTGACTCCACCCACAATAGGCTGTTCCTCCCCATCCATCAGACAATCTCTTACAGGCTTGCTTAAAGCTCAGTTCAACTATCAGTTCTTTACAAAGGTGCCCGGAGCTCGAATCCTCAACCATCAATTGACAACTGTATTTAACTATATTAATAGTACAGTTTGTGAGCATTATCCCTGATGAATCATTCAGATATTGAAGTCCACAATTTTAATAATGAAAATTATAGTCAATTAAAATTTAGAGCTTACCATATGTCATTGTTTGAATGTGAATTGACCCTCATAGGGTAGTGTGTTTGAATCTTACCAGTGTTAATATTTGGCCAAGTTGTGGTACATTTAAGAAGTAGGAAGACTTTCTGAAGAACGCATGTCACAGGACGCCTAATTAGAGGTTTGTAGCCAGACTTGTTTGTTCTTATTCTCTTGCCTCTGATGGCTGCTGTGACCTGCACAGACTTCCTGCTTCTCCATCCAGATATACTTGTGGCTATGAGATCCCGACACAGTAAAGTGTATTCCCTCTGGAACTTTAAGTCAAAAAAAACCATTTCTCCTTTAAACTGGTTGTATACATCTATTGTCTTGTAGCAAAAAAGAAGATAAACTGTAACAGAATTCACAAAACACTACACAACTTTTTTAAAATTTTTAATTTTTTTCTGCTCATACAAACATAATAGGAACCCTTGTTCCCTCCCTCCACCTCCCTGTTCCCTCTCCTTTCCTTTTCCCCCCTCCTTCCCTTTCTCCCAGTGCCCCCTTCCCCCATCTCTGAAGCATCCTTTAATGAGTATATCAAACTTTCCTCTGGGTCCTTTCTCTGATGAGGTGTAAGGACTCAGTGGCATATCCTAGAACTCTTTCTTGTGTTCCCCTTAAGTATAGGAACACTATTGTGACTGTTAATCCCTTGCTTCTAAGGATCCTAGTGCCTTTAGTCCATGCTAGAATTTGAGGGGTCAACGATATGTTTGTCATTGCGCAGATCATGCGAGTCCGTTATAATTGCTTCGGTCCTAACTTGTGTGGAGTATCTTGCATATCATGACTCCTCACATCCTTGTGCTCTTAAATCTTACCGCCCACACATCTTCCAACAAATTTCCCTGAGCTTCAGGATGGGGAGAGATTAGACTGCCTAGTTTCAGCAGTTGATATAGAGTCTCTGATGTTCTGGAATATGGTTTGTTGATTTTTTTTTTCAGTTTGCTGCTCCTGCAATGCCCTTCACTCCATCCTGATGGGTATTGGATGTCACCCCTCGCAGTCCTTGATGTAGCCTATTTTCTCTGCTGTAACATGGTCCCCTCTGTTTCTGGTGGGCCCTCCTTCCCCATCCTTCCTGTTTATAATTTTTACAATTACTGTAGGTATTACAGAGATTTGATCTTGGAGTATCTCTAAGTGAGTTTTGGTACTAGGATCCACCTATTAGGGAGTATATACAGTGCTTAATTTTCCGTGACTGTGATACTTCACTCAATATAATTGTTTCTAATTCCATCCATTCCCAGCAAATTGCATTAAATCATCATTTTTGATGGGCTGAGTAGTATTCCATTGTATAATGTACCACATTTTCCTTATCCACTCGTCAACTGTTGGACATTTGGGCTGATTCCATGACTTTCTATTGTAAACAGTGCTGCTATGAACATTGTTGTTGCTTGTGCTATTGAAGTGAACCTCTGCTGTATGGGGGGTTATTCCCAGAAGTGGAATAGCAGGGTCATATGGCATTTCAATCTTAATTTTCTTTAAGAATCACCAGACAGCTCGCCAGAGTGGTTGTAGGAGCCTGCCTCCCACCAGCATGTAAGAGAGTTCCCCTCTCTCCACATCCTCTCCAGCACTTGGTGTTTGTTTGTATTGTGAATTTTTGCCATCTTGACTGGGGTGAGATGATATCTCAGGGAGGTGGTTTGATTTGCATTTCCCTGATGGCTAAGGATGTGGAGCATTTTTTAAGATATTTGTTAGACATTTTAATTTCGTCCTTGGTAAAGTTTCTTTTAAGTTCCAGAGCCCATTTTTTAATTGGGCCATTGGTTTCCTTGGTGTTTAGTTTTTTGAACAGCTGTTGTTACCCACTCTGGCCATGATTTTCTTTTTTAATTTTTTTTTTTTAGGAAGGTTAGACATTCAAAAGGAAATAGCGTCTTCCTCAGACACTTTTTATACATTTTTATTATTATTTCAGCTCATACAAACTTAATAGGTACACCAGTTCCCTCCCTCCCTCCTCCATCCCCTCCGAACCCCCTGCCTCCCCTCCCCCTCACCCCTTCCTCCCCATCCCCCCATGCCTCCCGCCCCAATTCCCAGAGAGTCCTTTCTTGTCCATGCCTGACTCTCCTCTGGGCCCTTCTCTCCGATGACGAACAAAAGACCAGTGGCATTTCCATGAACCCTTTCTCATGTTCCCCTTAAGCATAGGAACACTACTGTGGCTGCCAATCCCTTGCCTCCAAGGATCTTGGTGCCTTTAGCAGATGCTAGACTTTGTGAGGTCAATAGTGTGTTGGACAATGCGCAGGGCATGCAAAGTCCAATTATGATTGCTTCGGCCCTAACTTGTGTGGAGTATCTTGCAAATCATTGCTCCTCCCATCCTTTTGCTCTTACACTCTTACTGCCCCCTCTTCCGCAAATGTCCCTGAGCTTCAGGATGGGAAGAGATTAGGCTGGCCTAGTTCTAGGTGGTTGATATAGAGTCTCTGAAGTTCTGGATTGTGGTTTGTTGATTTTCTTTTGCAGTTTTGTTGCTCCTGCAATGTCCTTCACTCCATCCTGCTGGGCACTGTATGTCACCCCCTGGCCAGAGACAAAAAGCTGTTAAACTGGAGTCTTATTACAAGAGCACATTCAAGGGTAGATGTAATAAAAGTCAGAAACCTCAGTGAGGCAGGGGTCAATCACCCATTTGCAAAATGGTTACTTTTTTAGGTGGACTCCTAGTACCAAACCCACCCAGCCCACCTAGAGACACTCATAGGTAAATCTATGTATTACCTACAGTAATTGCAAAGATTATGAACAGGAGGGATGGGGTTGGAGGGCCACACCAGAAACAAGGAGAGAAGTGACGATGTTACAACAGAGAAAATAGGCCTCCAGCAAGGACTGCAAGTAACTAATGTGACACCTGGTTAAGTTCACAGACGTTCGTTCCTGATCATTTACAACTAAGGGGGTATGATCTCACCAGAAGGGGAGGGCATATAGTCTGGCAGATAAAAAGTAACCATTTTTAAAATTTTTTAATGTTTATTAAATTAACATTTTTATATACATGCTCCTTGCCTCCCTCATTCTCCCCTCCTTTCCTCCCTCACTTCCCTCCCTTTCCCATCCCATCTTACCCTCTCTCCAGTCTCTACCTGGGCCTAGTCTACTCCCTCTTATTCTCCCGTCCTTTGGTTCTATAGGTCCTGGGGTTCCCTCTGTATCATCTGTTCTCATGGGGGTTCAGTCCTCTGTGGCAGACAGAGAGGCCCTTCCTGGGTGACCTACTAATGTGAATACCCCCTACCACTGCCTGACTCCTCGCCCCTAAGGACCTTACTGCCTGAAACTATTTCTCCTGAGTCTCCATCACTGTGCAGGTCTGATGAGATCAAGTCCCATTGCCAGTGCGCTACCCTGTCTCAAGTGGAGTGACCTGTCCAGCAACAGAACTCTCCATGTTTGGGTTCTCACAATCTTACTGTCCCCTCTTCCACAAAGTTCCCTAAGTTTCTTCAGGATGGGGAGAGATTTGGCTGGTCTGGTTCCAGGTGATCATTGTAGGGTTGCCAGTGTTCTGTATCCAGGTTCTTCATTGTTGTCCATTTTGCTATTCTTGCACTGCACAAGGCTGAATCCTATCTGTGTGTTGAGATCCTCTCCTATCCAACAACACAGAAACTGTTAAAGAGAGGCCTTTATATAAGAGAAGGATTGAAGGGGAGAGAGGATCAGGAGTAGGGTACAGTAGTAAGTGGGGTCAACCTCTAGGATATCATCTGGCTGTCAACTAATCGCTACCCCCCCCCCCGTGACAGGGAACACATGACCAGTGCTTCAAACCAATACAAACACCAGTGATTAGGAAGGAGACTGCTATGGATTGGATCAAATATCTCACTAATTATAGGTCTTTTTTGAGAGTGTGTGGCAAGTATTTTCAAGGTATAGGTAGAAATTATTTTTATGATAATAGGAAAGATGTATGATGTGAATAGGTAAAGTTGATGTACTGAATTATGTTTGTGGTGACAGATCAACTTTGAGAGGGGCAACTCCATTGAATAGTAACTGTCTCTGAGCTGAAACATTTCTATCTTGGAGGAAAGCTTGTTAAGTTTCAGAAAATTCCAAATTGAAACTTTCCACTCTGGTGAAAGGCTTCTTAAGATTTGGGAAGATAACAAAATTCAGGAACCCCCTGAAACTTGCAAGATTCACAATCAGGGAACAAGTGTCCCATTGAAAGCAAGGTTTAAGCAAAGGTCTCATTCTTTGGTGACAGTTGATACAGAAAGAGACTTTAGTTGTGCAAATGTAAAGTTGTTTGTGCTCACACACATGAGCCCCAGAAACTGCTTGTGAGTCCAGTGCCCTTGCACACAGAAAGAGCTCTGAGGCAATCCATGAGCAAGTTTTGGGGTATACATGCACATTCTGTACAAAACAATCTGCTTAAGCAAGAGGTGCAATGACCATATTTCTTTCAAGTAACATATTTAGGAGTGCATATCCAAGTTTTGCCGTAAAACTGTCCATGAGAGCAAGACCTTCTTCTTAGGATTAAAAAAAAAAAATGGATTTTCTTTGAAAGAACTCTTTTACATTAAAATAAAATGAAACTTTTCCTTTTCCATCAAAGAGACCTTCCACTTACAGCCTGAAATGCAAGAAGGAGATCATTTTTAAATTTGAAAAAAAAAATCTTCCACCTGTTCTTTCACTTTCACAGATAAAAATCCATTATTTCCTGATAACGTATTGGCTGAAGCTGAGTCAAACGAGACATGATTGGAACTGAAAGCCATCCAGTTTTATTTTCCCCATGCTTCTCTGATTTACAGTGAAGCTTGGCTGTGTGCAGATGATAGCTACAAGCTAAGGTGACATCAATTGTAGCTCTAGCAAGAAACTGTCTCTGTATGGGGAGAAATATCACCTTTGTAGAATGTGGGAGCAGCACCCAACAGCACAGTTTGGGCAGTGGAGATCAATGTGCCACCCTTAGTTGTCACTTACTGATTAGTGGAGGATCGCTCACAATAATCTTCAATGGATTCCACAGAGGAGAACTGGGTTATATGAACATATCATAGTGTTAATTATGGCTGGACTGCATTTACAGCCTAATTTGTATTTTTACAGTCTGTGACATTTGAAAGCTTGAGGTAATTTCCAGTATCTTATTTGAAATTCAGCCTGTAGCATTAGCTTCAAACATCAACCTTTTCATTTAGCCAAGTGGCTTTGGGAGGGCCACAGAATCCCCAGGAAGTCTCAGTACTAATTATCCAACAATTTCCACTTAAGTAATAAGACAGAAAAGACAGCCTCCCTTGCAATACTGATGGAAGTTTTCACTGATACTTATACCCCTTTGGAAGCTGGGACAGGGGGACATCAGGCGAACGCTTATCTCCAGAAGAATGGAAAACTATAATGATATTTGGAAGGTTTACCTCCTCCTGGAAGAAAGAGGTTGTAGTTTACCGCACATCAGTCTTCTAAACATGGATCCCATCTCTACGTCTCACAAACACATGGAAATAGAAGAAATGAACAAACAATACAGAAATTAGATTCTGCATCACTTCATGCTTTGACTGTATGTGTGCACACAGCCAATTCTGCTACTTTTTGTTCTTTGCAGGCTGTTTTGTGCCTCTTTGAGACCCCTGGTACAGCCTTCTCCATCTTCTTCCTCCTGAAGAAGTGAAGAAAAAGAAAAAGAGTTTCCATTGCTTTGGGCTCTGTTCTCTAATATCTAATCTGATAAATAGATTGGGTTTTATGTAACAAAACATCGACTTTTCCATCATGGATGATCTTTACATTTGAATATCTACCAACTGTGTGATATATATCACCTACCAGAGTGATGCATTGGAAAGAAACTTTAGACTTCTGGTTGGAAAAGCATAAGAGGAAATCTTAAGGACGAGATGGTTCTTTAGGGTATACAAGACAGGAGAACAGTTCATTGTAGTCAAGTCATGGCATTAAAAACCTGCAGTAGTTGATCAGGCCGAACCCACAGTCAGGAAACAGGGAGAAGGGAATGCTGGTCATTAGCTCATCTTCTCCTTTTTATTCAGTCTAAAACATTAGCCCACGGGATGGTGCTACCTACATTAAGGCTATGTCTTTCCACGATTAAATCAGTCTAGAAACTCCATCATATACATGTTCAGAGGCGTGCCTCCTAGGGGATTCTAGACTTGTCATATTAACAGTCAATATGCATCATCACCAAGGAGCCTTGATTACCAGGACATAGAAGTAGATATACTTTGGAACATAACTTGGCCTACTTTAAGAAGTGTTGGCTTGGGCTGGAGAGGTGGCTCAGGGGTTAAGCCTCCGCCTTGCAGGGAGAAGGTCCTGAGTTCGGATCCCAGATCCCACATATAGACGCCAGGCAGAAGTGGGGGCGGCCTGCGCTTCTGGCCCTGGTAGGGCGGAGCCTGTGAATCCCGGGGCAGAAGGAGGTGGAGGCGTCCATGGTGGTTCGCGAATTCGTCCGTGGTTCGACACAGACACAGACACACAGACACACAGACACACAGACACACAGACACATGCGCACAGTTGAATAAATAATAAAAAAAAATTTAAAAAAAGAAGTGTTGGCTTATCAAAATGATGATTTTTCTAATTGATCAAAAATTCCTTGAAAATCAAAAATGATGCTAGAATCTATAAAGTCCTGAAGAGTTTAGTTTAATTTTATGGTTAGCATACAAATAAAAGTATTAATACATAAGGGAACAGATAGGTAACTGATGTGTGGTGCTCTTAAAATACTTTGAGTCATTGTTGCAATCCACCTACATTGTTGCCTATAAAATCATAACAAAACAGCTTAAAGGAACAAGAGGTTTATTCTCTCTTTTGATAGTCTGGTTACAGTTGCTTGTCCAGCTTGGCCAGAGAGCTCACAACACCAAGGGCTGTGGGAATTGGCCACACCATATCCACATAACAGCTGAGAGAGGGATGAGCCTTACTTACCAGACCAGCATATCTAGCCAAGTACACAGAAATGTGCTAATGTTCCCTACCAATTCCCTCCATTTTTTTTATTTTTTTATTTTTTTTTATTATTTATTCAATTGTTCATGTGTGCGTATGTATGTGCACGCGTGTGTATGTGTGTGTCTGTGTGTGTGTGTAGAACCACAGACGAATTCGGGAACCACCATGGACTGCCTCCTCCTTGTTTACTCTGCCCCGGGATTCACAGGCTCCGCCTTACCAGGACCAGAAGCGCAGGCTGTCCCCGCTTCCGCCTGGCGTCTCTACGTGGGATCTGGGATCCAAACTCAGGACCTTCCGCCTGCAAGGCAGAGGCTTAACCCCTGAGCCACCTCTCCAGCCCCCAGTTCTCTCCATTTTATTCACCTGCTAGGGTGCTAGTTCCATCTATAATGTGCTAAGCCTTTCCCATCAACTAGATAATCTTCAGCAGGTTTCTTCTCAGCTTAACTACTAATTCTCTACAAATATGCCAGAGCTCAAACCTGAAACTGTCAAGCTGATATCTGTATTTAATTATGACACTTTACCCCTTGCCAACTTGATACAAAACCATATCATTTATAAACTATAATCTTCAATCCTTGTCCCCACAGGAATTACATCTATCTTATAATTTAAATACATTTCATTTATTAATTCTAAAACTTTAAAAGTTCTCACAAGCAAATTTTAAAATATTCTGTCATTAAAACTTCAGTTCCAACATTTTAAAATTTCAAAGATTCTTAACCATAAGAGCATATTAAACCAAAATAAGTTAAATACAGATAAAACATCAAAACAGAAGCATCATGAACCAATAAGAAAATATCAAACTAAATCTAAGGCCAGCAAATCAAATTCTGAATCATGCATTTCAATGTCCATCTTCTGTTATTCATCATGTAGTCATGGTAACTCAAAGAATCTAGGCAATCCCAGTCCCTCTTAGCAGCTCAAAGATGTACAAGTAGAGTTCCTCTGGAACAGGTAAAATACTTAATCACAATCATCCCCAGAGTAAATCCCATAGTTATGTCATCTCCAACAACACTCTGGGTTCATGTCTGAAGCAAAAAGCTTCACCTTCCTTGCTGGGAATTCCAAACCTGCCAGTTGGTAATAAGTTTTAGCTTCTCTCCATAAAACCTTCAATCTTACATTAAAACCAGCACCGCTTGGGTAATGTTGAAGAATTCCACAGTGAGGCTGAAGCATAGCTTGGTCCACTCAAACCACAGCTGTACCAATTTCTGAATGCCGACTCTGGAAAAGCCCCTTTTTAGGCAACAAAAAACTTTCAAAGGGGAAGAAATGACTTTGGCCAGGGTTTCCAACCCATGAAGATATCAGGGCTTTCAAACCATGGAACCTATATAGTGCTATTCATTTCTTCCACCATCCCAGTGCACAGCACAAGTTTTCCTTCAAAGACGTTCATGTCTCCAACAGTTGCAGCTGTTCTTCTGTCTCTTTTCCACATCCAAAAATTCAGAGCTGCCAATACATTTGTCTTCTATCAGCCTCACAGAAGTCCTTGTTCCCTTCATCACAAAATGAGCCCAAACAATCCACAAATCTCTCAGCATCTCTATTCTCCAAATGGGTCATTAAACTCTGAAGAATTGAATTTGTGATCCATAATACCAAAATCATCAAACATTTCCAAGTTTCTCCAACAAAACCATTTGAAATCCCATTAAAGTCAAATTACCAGATTTATCAGGAACAACTGGCCAAATACACAAAGGGAAGCCAACTTTCTCAAACAGTTCCCTCCATCTTGTCCCAGGGGACTAGTCCCATCCACCTACACAAAGGTGTAGGCCTTTCCCATCAACTAGACAATCCCTTGCAAGTTCATTCTGGGCTGAATTCAACTAGTGATTCTCCACAAATGTTTTCAAAGCCCAAGCTCTCAACTCCCAAGTTTATACCTGTATCTATGACAGTCATGATAGTTAATCCTTAGATTTTAAAATCACTTGCTCCCAATCAGGGATATTTGATCCCAATTAGGATGTATTTAGTGATGACTGGGAACATCAGGAAGAAATGATGTGGTTTGACATGTTAACAGCCTATGTGAGCAACTGTATGATCAGCCTAGTCAACTAAATAGAATGAAACTGAACATGGAACTTCACATAAATATACCCCTCACTTCTCAAATAATGGTAATTTAGTAACTGGCTAGGAGCTATTTGATCAAACTATTTCATATGAATATATTTCACTCGTTCCAAGTTAATGGGAATAACATTGAAAATCCCTATGATTTTCCATTCTGTGCTTCTTTGCAACAGATTTCTGTCCCTTTCCCACTCTTTGAGCATATGACATGTACATTATTATGTCTTCCTTATTATGATTCTGATCAACTGAAAGTGATGTGAGTTTGAGCAGATCTCACTGTAGGGACAGCTTATAAGTGTCTGAGATCAGAAAAACAACCTTTTTCAGTCCAGAGGAGGCTTAGCAAGGCTGACCTAAAGGGAAACAATGGCAGTAGCATATAGATCACGTTAACAGAATAATTGACAAATCTCTACTTCATTTTACCCTGTGACACAGAGATCTAACCTCCTTTGCTGTTGTGATGATCAATACCATTTGCTACAGCTGAGTCAATCCTAGAACAACCCTCATCAATCCTCATAGTGGCTGAAATGACCAAATCAATTTAATGACTTGATATATTTATTGCTTTGTAGCTTTCTTTTCTTTAAAAAAATTTATACATGGGGCTGGAGAGGTGGCTCGGGTTAAGCCTCTGCCTTGCAGGCAGAAGGTCCTGAGTTCAGATCCTAGACCCCACGGATAGATGCGGGGCGGAAGCCGGGGCAGCCTGTGGTTCTAGTCCAGGTAGGGTGGAGCCTGTGAATCCTGGGGCAGAGTAAACAAGGAGGTAGATGCGGTCCATGGTGGTTCCTGAATTCGCCCATGGTTCTACACACACACACACACACATACATACACACACGCACACACGCACAATTGAATAAATAATAAAAAAATTTTTTAAATTTATGCATTCACTTGTACTTATTTCGGATTCCATATAGTTCAGAGTTTAGAGAAATACATCCTACATATTGCACTAGAAACTGGAAAAGAGTTTAAATAGTCCACCTGTAATCTGTATCTGTCTCTACCTCTACAAGTACCCTAAATGCCAAAATATGTGAATCTTATTTAACAGGGTCCTACTTTAAAGCTAAACCATTCCAAAATAAAGTCTTACATTAAGCTTGGGGAACTTGAATGAGAAAAATAAAAAGAGTAATTGGACTGACAAGATGGTTGGTGGGTAAAGATGTTTGCCACCCGGCCTGGTAATCTCAGTTTGATCCCAGAACCCTTGGTATGGAAAATAGACCAGCTCTTCAACTTGTTTCCTGATCTCTACACATTTTCCATCGAGTGCACATGCACACACACACACACACACACACACACACACACACACAAATAAATAAATAAATAAATAAATAAATAAATAAATAAATAAATAAATATTAAAGAACCTTTAAAAAGGAATACTTCAGCATAAAAACGTCAGAAGTCTCTCTCCCACTTGATAACAATAATCCAGGCAGGATATGCCAGATGGAACTATTTGGGGTCTTCAGAATCTGTGATAGGTTTGAACATTAAATTACAGTTAATTTTATTCATTTTCAGCTCTTAACACACTAGCAGTTACTCATCCCCATCCTTAGCTAAAGACAAAAGTCTGTAGTACCGTGCATGCCTCTACAGATGCTGTGCAGGCACACAACTTTCAAGAACTAGGGAAGGAAGTAATGATGCAAGGCCAGGTTCTCTGATTGCTGAACACAGGACTGCAAAGCACAATGACTCTTGCTATAAACAGCCCCTTCCTTAGCTCTGCATCCCCCTCCTTCACCTGCTGAAGTGACTTCTAGAGGACTCCAATGGAGAGGATGCTCAAGCACGTTTATGTTACTTTTTTCCCCTCTAGGAATAAAATGAACCTGAATAACTTAGACATCCAAAGCAATTGCATGAAATTGAAAAACATGCTCAAAGAAAAGAGAAGAATTAAATTTTTACAATCCAGTTTATCCTTAGTATAGGAATAGCCCAAAACAATAACCTAAAGAAAAACAAAAAGAACAAATCACTAAAATAATGTAAAAAATAACAAAACCATAAGGAGAAAGGGAATTTGATTTTCAGTCATTTCTACATTATTAAATTCAATAGAAACCACCTTTGGCAGATGAGATCATGGAAAATATACTAAACAAGAACTTTAAAACACCTGTTCTAGGTATACAAAAAGAATTGAAGAAAGACATAGAGAAGGTCAAGAAAACAGTATGTGAATAAACATGAATGCAGAAAAAACACTGCAATAGGAAAGTACACTATCTGAAATGAGAACCACATTTGAAGTGGGCACTGGCCAATATGAGCAGGTAGAAGGATTAGCACTCTGGCATACACCTGAGAAGCTCAATAGATTCTATGTAAAATGAAATTGGAGACTTATACTGAGATACACAGACATACTAATAGGGAACACTCCAGAAAGGGAATTGCAAAAACAAATCCACTTGTGAAAGAATCAGAGAGTATTGGATATTTAGAGACTAAATGAAGGCTGAAGGCTTACAAAACTATGAAACCTTGCAGCATCTAAACATAAAAGACTACAGGAAGGAAAAGGGAAGATCATTTGGGAAAAGGAAAGAGACCAGCAAACAGGAGATTAGTGATAGAGGCAGGTCAGGTTGTTGCAAGAAAAATATAAACATGAACAATATTCACGTGCTCAGTATGAGAAACAGCATGATTACTTTCTACAATAAATATATTCTAGCAAAAACATAGCTGAAAGGAATTTTGAAAGATCTAAGTAACTAGAAACATATTCCACATTCATAGATTGGAGAATTCACTACTGAGATGTCAATGCTACTGAGAGCAATCTACAGAGGTAATCATGAGTTTATTGTTGCTATTGTTAGAAATGGGAAAAACTCATCCTAAAATTCAATTAGGATAGAGGATGTTTCAGTCACCTTCTTAATAAAGACAGTACCATCAGCTGTGAGACACTAATACAACCATCTTAAGAGAGAAAGAGGAAATTTATTTGGCTTATAGGTCCAAATGGGGAAATATAATCCATTATGGCAAAAAAAAGGCATGACTGGCTGACAGAGTGGGGGGATGACTCTGATCAAGTCCATTATGAGGCAAAGAGAGAAAATAACACTTGCAAGAGCAGACTGTGAGCAGGAGCAGGGCAGAGTTAGCCACTCTCCAGACCTACCACCTGTGGCATCCCTTCCTCCAGCAAGGCTCCACCTCTTAAAGATGTCACAACCTTCCCAAACATCAGCTAAGGACACAAACACATGAAGCCTGTGAGAGACAACTCACATTTAAACCATGACAAAGCAACTCCAAAACACCAAAAGTAATTTTGATAAAGAATTGCTAGAAACCTGCAATCACAAAAATGTAAGGCTGGCACAAAGCGAACTTATACACCAGTGGAAGAGGACTGAGAAACAAATCCCCTCAAGCCAGAGAGACGTCCATAAAGTGCTTGCTGCACAAGTGTGAAGAGCTGAGTTCAGTCCCCAACACTCACATAAAAAGTCAGGGATGATGGCATGCACCTATAATCCCAGTGCTGGGGAGGCCAAGGCAGAAGGGTCTCTAGGGATTGCTATCCAGCCAATATAGTTAAATAGGTGAGCTCTAGCTTCTATGTAAAACCATGTCTCAAAGAAGCAAGGTGAGGAAGAGAAGAAATTGAAGACGTTTGTCATCCAGTTCTGGTCTATGAACACGCATATACCTGCACACACACACACACATACACGCACACACACACACACACACATACACACACACTAAAAAGAAAGAGAAAAATTCTCATATATGTGATCAAATGTCTTTGTTAATAACACCAAGACCATTCAGTGGATAATAAGCAAATGTTGCTGGGGAAAGTGGTTTTCTACTTCAAAGGAACAAAGTTGGGTTTTACCTACAGTAGCACAAGTAAATTAACTCCAAATGGACCAAAGACATAAAACTATAAAATTCTTAGAGTAAAACTGTGATCAAACACTTTGTGATATTAGATTTTACACTGAATTGGTTTCTTGACTGTAACGACAAAGACACAGACAAAATCTCTAAAAAATAGACAACTTGGACTTTTGAGAATTTAAAAATGGTATAGCTCAAAGTCAGGTGAGCAAGGAAAGGTCACAGCCTACACAAAGACAAAAATGATTTGTACATTATAAATTTGAGACCCTTGTGCATTGGTGATCAGAGTGTAAAATCATGGAGTTGCTATGGTGAGTTATAAAGAGGACCTCAAAAGTTAAAGACAGAATTATCATGTGCTCCAGCCATTCCATGCCTTTGTCCAAAAGAACTGGGAACAGAGACTTAGAAAGATATTTGTATACCTATTTTCATAGCAATATTATAGATAATAGCTAGCATTTAAGCAAATCAGCTATCTATGCAAAGCAAAATGTGGTATTCATTTAGGAAGTGTCAGAATCAAATTCTAATATTAATAAAATACTTCTGTTCCATTATTGCAAAAAGTGGTTGAGATGCTAAGTTTTGTGTTATATATATTTTACCATAACAACATACTTTTAAAGAATAAGATGAGGTCCTGACAAGTTAGCTCAGTAGGGCAAGGTGCTTCTCACCAGACTTAACAATGAGTTTGATCACTAAACCCCACATGGTAGAAGGCAAGAAATGACTCCTGCAAGTCATCCTCTGACTTCCACAGGAGCATCATAACACACGCATGCACACCCCTACACACATACATGATAAACAAATAAATGCAAAAAAACTTATGTTTTAAAAAAAAAGTAAGGAGAAACTCCACTTTCAAAAAAGAAGTAAAAGAGGAAGAGACAACCAGTGGGTAGATTCTTGTGTCTAGATGTTGAGGAATCTGTTTGCATCTGTGAGGAATTCCAAAAGTAACTATGTCCTTTAGAATACACACAAGAAATGCACACAAGAAAAAAGTGTGTGAGAGAGGACATTTCTAAGTAAAAAAAAAAAAAAAAAGCACATCTGGAAGTGCAGGTATTCTATTCAGATGGCTCCCATCTCTGCCCTCTCCACCCTGCAGTTGCTGTGATTGAAGTTGAAAAGGGCTTGACTGGCAGAAGCCACAAGAGGTGAGTCTGCCACTGATCAGAGCTGATCACGCCAGCAGGTGTTTCTATGGTGATGGGAATAAGCTGGGGATTTAAAGATTACAGGGAATGGAATCTGGACAACCGAAGTAGAAAGGAAGGGCGAAGGGAAGGCTCCAGACATTCAAGGAAGGCGCCAGACATGGAGCTAGAAAACATTGATTTCTGTAGTTCTCTGAGAGGCAACTAAATGTAAGCCAAACTAGGCAGTTGCCTGTGAACCTTGAATTTGCCATTCTAATGAAGAGACGGAGTGATTCTCTTAAGGTTAAACAGACAGTGATTTCCAAATTACAAACAACACAACTGTATTGATCCCTTAGTAAACCTTCCCTCATGTGTGCTCATGTGTGTGCGCCTGTGCATGTGTGTGTTTATGTGTGTGTACCCACGTGCATGTGGAGGTCAGGGGGCATCATCAAATGTCTTCTTCAACTGCTCTTCACCTTCTGTTTTGAAACAAAGTCTTGCTGAAACTGGAGCTCAGTAATTTGGTGAGACTGGCTGGTCAGAAGTCTCCAGGACTAGTCTATGAGCCCCACTGCTGGAGTTACAGATATGTACTCCCACACCTGGCTTTCGGGGACAAACTCTCTATTGGCTGGTTTATCTTGCCAGTCCTGGGAAATCTCTCTACTGAGCCTATCTCAATGCAAACTTGACTGCCAACTTCCAACACACATGCCTACTTTTTGTAATTTAATATCTAACACTGACACAGGCTTCTCAGGAAGATTTCTTCTTGTTCCTTTTCAACACCACTTCTTCACAGGCTGTGTGATAGGTAAGAGGGCAAACCCAAGCAAGGCACATTACACTTTTCATTCAAACAACAGGCATTCAGGACAAAGTCTGAGATAACTATTCTTGTGTCTAGAATATTGGAACGTGAACCACAGTTGAGCAAGACATTTGAAAGGCACTTATTTCTATGAAAATAATTTTAAATATCTCTATGAGATACCATTCGCAGGAAGAAAAATAGCATAACAACATATTGTATATTATCTTTAAAATGTCCAGACAAGGGCTGGTGAGATAGTTCAGTAGATAAGAACCCAACTTACAAACCTGGAGAGACTAGTTTCTGAAAAGTTGTCGTCTGATCTCCATTCCTGTGCCATGATGTTCTCTCTCTCTCTCTCTCTCTCTCTCTCTCTCTCTCTCTCTCTCTCCCTCTCCCTCTCCCTCTCCCTCTCCCTCTCCCTCTCCTTCTCCCTGTCCCTCTCTCTCTTCTTCTCTCTCTCCCTCCTTCCTCCCTTCTCCTCCTTTCAATCCTCCCTTCCTTTCTCTCAAATATATAAAATATTTATGTCCAGAGAGTCATGAAAATTTCAGCAAGATTAAACCATACTTCCAAGTCATGATTGGGTATGTTCATCTACCTTTTCCTGTGCTCTGGAGTGAGTAATGCAGACTTTTAATTTCATTTCTAGTGAAGCTTAGAATTTTCTAAGAAGATGATAAATCATCTTATAGTTTCTCACCTAAAATATTTAATATGTTTGGCTAGTAGACAAAAATAAAATGGAAAACTGAAAGACCAAACTGACATCTTTCCCATCCATTTAAGATTTCTTGAGTCCTCTCCCTTCTCCATTCAATATTAGGGAATTTGACTCATCAAATATTAGGTGAGTATTCACTGTATAGATACAAATAACCAGCCATAGCTTGATCTCTTGGTGGTACACAAAGTCCAGGCAAGTAAAAGAGGAAGTAAACAGTCAGCATTTCATCTGTCTTCTATCCTAATGGACAGATTTCAAACCCATTCATGACTCCTTGGGAACTACATAGCTACATACAAGTTCAATGAGATGGGGATGTATAATCTCCCATTGGAAGCAAAACTATATATTGATTAAAAATAATATAATCAGAGTCCAGAGTGCTAACCGTAATCTCTTCCCATCCTAAAGCTCAGGAAATTTGCAGAAGAAGGAGCAGTAAGATTATAAGAGCCTAAAGATGGGGAGGAGCAATGATATGCAAGATACTCCACACAAATTAGGGCCGAAGTAACCATAATAGGACTTTGCATGGTCTGCACAATAACCGATATATCATTGACACCCCAAGTCTAACATGGATCACAGACACTAAGATCTTTAGAGGAAAGGATTAACAGCTACAATAGTGTTCCTGTACTAAAGGGGAACATAAGAAAGGGCTCTAGACAATGCTACTGAATCCTTACACCTCATCAGAGAGGAGGACCCAGAGGGAAGTTTGACAGTCACACTAAAGGATATTTCAGGGATGGGGGTAAGAAGGGGCAGTGGGAGAAAGGGAGGGGGGAAAGGAAGGGTAAAATGTAGGGGAGAGAACAAGGGGAATCAGGGGAGGGGTGGAGGGAGGGACGGGACCGGGGTACCTATTAAGTTTGTATGAGTGGAAAAAATAAAGAAAAAAATATATAATCAACTACCAGTGAACCAAAATGGGCTAAATTTGTCAGATGAAACTTTGGAGTTGTCACATTGACCTGGCTTACTAAAGTTTGAAGGACTTATACTGTTGCTACAAGAGACAGGTTTAGAGTCTGAACATAACAGAACTAAAACATGCATGCCAGGTAAATCTCACTCAAAATAAGCTAGCTAATAAAGGTACATTGGCTAGCTAGACACCATTAGTGTCATAAAGGTTATGGCAGAGACATAGAAGCAAAAGTAACTATAAGTAGCAGCAATATCAATATCAACATAGTGATAGTTTTGGTAATTACATTCTTATAAACCTATTTTCAATATGTCACTGAATGATTTATCAACATTAATTCATCAGATTCTCACAATGGCAGAGTTCTACTAGTATTATAATTTTCTCTATGTTATAAATGGCAAAATAAACACAATGAATATAAAAGAAATCTTGTTGGAGATTTTTAACAGTATCTAACTGTAGCCCAGGCTGGCCCGTAACTCATTATGCAGCCCTATCTGTCTCAGAAATCATGGCTATCTGTCATGGTCTGATATGAGCTGTCTTCTCCAGGGTTATGTGTCTGCATCCTTAGCTGATGCTAAAATTTGGGAAGGTCCTGTCACCTTCAGGAGGTGGAGTAGTGCTAAAGGACAGCCCTTCACAGGGAGTGAATTTTGAGTTGGTTATCCCCACTTGCTTCCTCTAGAAGTGTACTCTTACAGACCACTGCTTGTTCTCTCTGCCTGCATCATGATGGCTTAGGGGACCTGAGCCACCTCCAGCTTCTGCCTCCTGCCATACCTTTTCTGCCTTAATAGGCTGTAATATAAGACAAATGAGTGTCCCATTCCTTCACTTAAGTTGCTTGAGTGTGAGTGTTGTCTCACAGCAACAAAGAAGAACAACTGCAGCACTATCTTCCTCCTAAAATCTCATGGATGAGAACCTCCGTTCCAAGCTATGCTGCTGTGTTCTGCTTTCTGCATATAATGAAAAGCTGAGTCTAATATTTAACGAAAGTTTGAGTCCTCTGGATTTTAACTGGTCTGTCTTATGCACAACTAGAAACCCAAAAATATTCAAAATAAAGTCTCATAGAAATACAGAGAAGTTTAAAATTCCAACTTCATGATGTCAAAGGGGTCTTTAACATCACAAAGTTATTAGTTATCAGAACTATCAGCTACATTCTCTTTTACCCTTTCATGTATGTGTATATGGGGTATATGTATGTTGTAAGTGTGTGTGCGTATGCGCACGCACATGTCTGTGGGTGGGTATATGTATGTGTGCATGTACTTGGTTGTGCTTGAATGCATATGTACATATAGGGGCCCAAAGTTAATATCAAGTATCATCCTTGATCTCTCTTCTCTCTTACTGTTGTGAGTCTAGGTCTCCAATTGAACCCAGAGCACACCACGAGAGTTAACATGGCTAATCAGCTTGATCTGGGATGCATGGATCATTCTACATATTCCAGGACTAGAATTACAGGCAGGCTGTCCCAGCTGTGAGGCAGTTTTACATGGGATGTGAGGATTCAAACCCAGGCCTTTTGCTTTCAAGGCAAAGGTGTTAATCACTGAGCTACCACACATAACCCACAATTATATTCTTGAATTACACTTCAAATGGTTTATAACTGAATCACAAAACATCTAAAATTGAACACAAGTAATATTTCAAAACAGACATAAATATTTCATCACTCAGAGAACAAAAATCATAATTTAAATGTCACTGAAATGGACCATGCTTTTTAATATCAAAAACTGTGGTTTGTCACAGAAGCACGAGCTACAGAAAATTTGGCCTCGAGTGTTCTCACAAAAAAAAAGAAAATCTCCCCTTCCCCACTCCGCTCCGCCAGCCGGGTCGCGAGCACAGTCCAGCCGGGACTCATCTGTGACCTAGGTAAGCTCCGCCCACGCTCCGCCCCCCCAGAACCTCAGGTCAGCCCAAGGGACCCAGCTCCTACCCCACCATCCAGCCGGAGCCGCGCACAGGGCACAGGGAAGAGGAGGACCTCCCCCTGCACCCGGGCCCTGCCCCAGCTCCCCTCGGGTTAAATAGCTCCACGCCGACGCGCCCATCCTGCCTTCCCCACCCCGCTCTGCTGGCCGGGATGCACGCGCGGTGCAGCCGGGCCTCACCCGTGACTTGGTAAGCTCTGTCCCTGCCCACCCCCAGAACCCCAGGCCAAATAATTCAGTTTAGTGAAATTGAAAGATCTTAAGAGTTAAAACGACAATGCCAAAGGCAAAGTGCAAATCCATGAGAAGCAACACTTAAGTAAACAAATTTCCCATTGAAGAAATTAATCCCATAATGTTAGACTCCAACCAGAACAAACCCACGGAAAATGGCCAAGAGCGTGACCCAGGATAACGACTTTCAAAATATGATCATTACCATGTTCAATACTATGAAAGAGGAAATCCGGGAGGAATTACATAATTGAATCAATCGCTTTGAAGAGGAACACAACAGACACTTGGAGGAGTTGAGAAAAACAGTGCAAGAAACAAAAACTGGCATAGAGCAGTTAAAACAGACTCAAGCAGAGTTTAAAACTGAGCTACAAGACAAGTTATCTTCAACCCAGAACTCCACAGAGAGTCTTATCAACAGAACTATCGAAGCAGAAAACAGAATTTCAGACCTTGAAGATAAAGTGGGAGTACTAACCAGCTCAATGGAAGAGGTTGTTAAATCCAAAAAGATACTTGAGAGAAATATTCAGGAGATATGGGACACCCTGAAGAAGCCTAACATGAGTATTCATGGAATACCACAGCAAGAATCTCAACATACCACCCCTGAGGAAATTTTTCCAACGATCATCAAGGAAAACTTTCCTCATATAAAAAAAGAGAGGCCCATCCATATACAAGAGGCATTCCGCACCCCAAACAGATAGGACTAAAACAGAAGCACGCCACGGCAAATAATAGTTAAATCACTCCACATTCAAGACAAAGAACTGGTGCTGAGAGCTTCAAGGGAGAAAAAACAAGTCACTTTTAAAGGTAAACCTATTAAAATCACAAATGACTTCTCAGTCGAAACAGTAAAAGCAAGAAGAGCTTGGAGAGACATACTTCAAGTATTGAATGAGCAAAAATGTCAACCCAGGCTGAATTACCCTGCAAAACGATCTGTCATGATCGAGGGAGAAAGAAAAATCTTCCAGCACAAAGACAACTTGAAGGGATACATGTCCACCAAGCCAGGCCTTCAAAAAATGCTAGAAGTGATACTCAAGCTTGAAGAAAAAAACAGGCATATCCAGGAGAACAGAAGGCAAGTATAACACCATTAAAAGCGAAGCAATATAGTTATAAAAACTTCTAAACATAATAAATGTCTGGAATTAAAAATAGTTTCTCCATTATAACACTAAATGTTAATGGAATTAACTCACCGATCAAGAGACACAGATTACAAACTTGGACTAAAAATCACAATCCATCAATCAGCTGCCTGCAAGAAACCCATCTCACCACAAAAGATAGGCACGCTCTAAAGTTAAAAGGCTGATCAACAATTCTACAAGCTAATGGAAGCAGAAAACAGGCAGGGGTAGCCATTATGCTATCAGACAAAGTGGACTTCAAACCAAAGAAAATTATAAGAGACACAGATGGATACTACATTTTAGTCCCAGGTACAATTCACCAGGAAGACTTCACAATACTGAACATATATGCACCCAATACAGGCCCCTCCACATTCATTAAGAAAACCCTACAGTGTCTAAAGCAAACGATAATTCTTGGGGACTTCAACACTACCCTCTCAACATGAGATAGATCAACAGGTCAAAAGCTTAACAGAGACACTTTGGAACTTAATCAAACCCTGAAAGAATGGACCTTACAGATCTCTATCGAACTTTTCACCCACGTACCAAAGAATACGCATTTTTCTCAGCAGCACACGGAACTTTTTCCAAAATAGATCACATATTGGGCCAGAAAACGAATCTACACATATCAAAGAAAGTTGAAATTCTAACCTGTGCCCTATCAGACCACCACGGCCTAAAGCTGGACATCCACAACACAACAAACAAGAGAAAATACACTAACTCCTGGAAACATAACAATATGATGCTGAATGAGAACTGGATTCAGTAAGAAATTAAAAAGGAAATTCAAGATTTCCTGAAAGTGAATGTAATGAAAATACAACTTACCAAAATCTCTGGGACACAATGAAAGCTGTCCTAAGAGGTAAGTTCATAGCTATTAATGCCTACATCAAAAAAAATGGAAACATCAGAAATAAATAACTTAAAAATGCAGCTTAAAGCTTTAGAGACACTAGAGCAATCTGATCCCAAAAGTAATAGAAGAGAGGAGATTAGCAAAATAAGGGGAGAAATATCTGAAATCGAGATTAGGAAAACTATACAGAAAATCAACCAGTCAAAAAGCTGTTTTTTTTTGAAAAAATCAATAAGATAGATACACCCTTAGCTAAATTAATCAAAAGCAAGACAGAGAAAGCCCAAATTAACAAAATTAGAAATGAAAATGGAGGTATCACTACTGATACCCAAGAAATCCAGAGAATTATAACGTCATATTTCAAAAACTTATACTCGGTGAAATTTGACAACACAAAAGCGATAGATGAATTCCTAAGTAAACACAACTTACCGAAATTGAACCAGGAACTTGTGAATAATTTAAACAGACCTATAACATAGGAGGAAATGCAGGAAGTAATCTCGAATCTTCCCACCAAAAAATGTCGTGAACCAGATGGATTCAGCACAGAGTTCTACCAGACATTTAAGGAGCTAATAACACCTTAAACTGTTCCATCAAATAACAAAGGAAGGAACACTACCAAATTCCTTCTATGAGGCTAATATTGTCTTAATCCCAAAATCTAATAAAGATACACTTAAAAAAGAAAACTATAGGCCAATCTCTCTGCTGAACACAGATGTAAAGATTCTCAACAAAGTCTTAGCAAATCGGATTCAAAAATATATAAAAAGATCATCCACGGGGATCAAGTAAGCTTTATCCCAAACACAAGTTTGGTTCAACATATGCAAATCAATAAATATAATTCACTATATAAACCAGCCCAAAGTTCAAGACCACATGATACTCTCGATAGATGCAGAAAAAGCTTTTGACAAGATCCAACAGCCTTTTATGATCAAAACTCTAGAGAAGGTTGGAATGGAAGGAACCTTTATCAATATAATAAAAGCTGCATACAACAAGCCCACAGCAAGGTTATACTCAATGGAGAAAAACTTGAAGCATTCCCACTTCAATCAGGAACTAGACAAGGCTGTCCACTCTCACCACTTCTATTCAATATTGTACTTGAAGTCTTAGCTAAAGCCATAAGACAAGAAAGGGACATAAAAAGGATTCAAATTTCCAAGGAAGAAGTCAAGTTATCTCTATTTGCAGATGACATGATCTTATACCTGAGTGATCCCAAAAACTCCACCAGGAAGCTCCTGGAACTAATACAGAAGTTCAGCAGGGTGGCAGGATACAAAATAAATGTTGAAAAATCAGTGGCGTTCCTATATGCTGAGAATGAAAGAGTAAAAAAGCCCTGAACGAAACAATCCCATTTACCATAGCCCCTAAAAAACTGAAATACGTTGGTATAAACCAAACCAAGGAAGTAAGAGACCTTTACAATGAAAACTTTAAAACCCTAAAGAAATAAATTGCAGAAGACACCAGAAGGTAGAAATCAACATCATAAAAATAACCATCCTACTAAAGGCGATATACAGATTCAGTGCTATACCAATTAAAATCCCAAGGCAATTCTTTAAAGAAGTTGACCAAAAAATGTCAGAGTTCATATGGAGGCACAAAAGACCCAGGATAGCAAAAACAATCCTGAGTACAAAAACACGGCTGGAGGTATCACCATACCAAACTTTAGTCTATACTACAAATCCACAGTTGAAAAAACAGCCTGGTATTGGCTCCAAAATAGACACACAGATCAATGGATAAGGATTGAAGACCCAGATATAAGTCCACACAACTACAGCCATTTGATCTTTGACAAAGGGGCCCAAAAAATCCGATGGAAAAAGAACAGCATCTTCAAAAAATGGTGCTGGCAAAACGGGATATCCACATGCAGAAAATCAAAAATGGACCCATACTTGTCACCACGTACAAGAATTAATTCCAAATGGATCAAGGACCTCAATATAAGGCCAGAGAGTCTAAAACCATAGTTGAAAGGGTAGGGAACTCCCTCGAGCTGATTGGTCTAAACCAACAGTTCCTAAACAGACATCCAATGGCACAGTCACTGCTACCAACACTCAACAGATGGAATGTTGTGAAATTAAAGAGCTTCTGTTCCGATAAAGAGATTGTAACATGAGCTCAAAGGCAACCCACAGAATGGGAGAAAATCTTTTTTTTAAATTATTAATATATTTTTATTATTATTTCAGCTCATACAAACTTAATAGGTACACCAGTTCCCTCCCTCCCTCCTCCTTCCCCTGAACTCCCTGCTCCCCCTTCTCTCCCCCCCTCCCCATCCCCCAGTGCCTCCCACCCCAATTCCCAGAGAGTCCTTTCTTGTGCATGCCTGATTTTCTTCTGGGCCCTCCTCTCCGATGACCCTTTGGCCTTTCCCTGAACCTGTTCCCATGTTCCCCTTTGTTAGACATTTTAATTTCTTCCCTAAGTCTTTACAAACCACATATCTGATAGAGCTGTATTATCTAGAGTGCACAAAGAACTTAGAAAACTAAACACCAAGGAAACCAATGGCCCAATTAAAAAAACCGCCCTTGGAACTTAAATTTTACCAGGGACGAAATTAAAATGTCTAACAAATATCTTAAACAATGCTCCACATTCTTAGCCATCAGGGAAATGCAAATCAAAACTTCCCTGAGATATCCTCTCGCCCCTGTCAAGATGGAAAAAATCCACAATACAAACAACACCAAGTGCTGGAGAGGATGTGGAAAGAGGGGAACTCTCCTACATTGTTGGTGGGAATGCAGGCTCCTACAACCACTCTGGCGAACTGTCTGGTGATTCTTAAAGAAGTTAAAGATTGAAAGCCATATGACCCTGCTATACCACTTTTAGGAATAATCCCCCCATACGGCAAAAATTCACCTCGATAGCACAAGCATGACCATGTTCACAGCAGTACTGTTTACAATAGCAAAGTCATGGAATCAGCTCAAATGTCCAATCGTTGACAAGTGGATAAAGAAAATGTGGTACATTTAGAACTTCAGAGACTCTATATCAACCACCTGGAACTAGGCCAGGCTAATCTCTCCTCATCCTGAAGCTCAGGGAAATTTGTGGAAGAGGGGGTGGTAAGATTGTGAGAGCACAATGATGGGAGGAGCAATGATATGCGAGATACTCATACAAGTTAGGTCCGAAGCAATCATAATAGGACTTTGCATGCCCTACACAATGTCCAACACACTATTGACCCCATAACATCTAGCATTTGCTAAAGGCACTAAGATCCTTGGAGGCAAGGGATTGACAGTCACAGTAGTGTTCCTATGCTTAAGGGGAACACAGGAAAGGGTTTCCTTGCACCTCATCAGAGAGGAGAACCCAGAGGAGAGTCTGGCATGCACATTAAAGGATGCTCTAGGGATGAGAGGGGGAGACACTGGGAGATGGGGATGGAGGGAGGAGGGGAGGGGGGCACAGGGCAGTGGGAGGTTGGAGGGAGGGAGGGGACTGGTATAGCTGTTAAGTTTGTATGAGCGGAAATAAAAAAATGGAAAATATGGTACATTTATACAATGGAATACTATTCAGCCATCAAAAATGATGAATTAATGCAATTTTCCGGGAAATGGATGGAATTAGAAACAATTATATTTAGTGAAGTATCCCCAACATGGAAAATTAAGCACCATATGTAATCCCTAATAGGTGGATCCTAGTACCAAACCCACTTAGAGACACTCAAAGACAAATCTTTGTAATACCTAATTGTAAAGATTATAAACAGGAGGGATGAGGAAGGAGGGCCCCACCAGAAACAAGGAGAGAGGGGACCAAGTTATGGCAGAGAAAATAGACCACTATCAAGGACTGCAAGTAAATAATGAGACGTCTGGTTAAGTTCACAGACTTTCCTTCCTGATCATTTGCAACTGATGGGGTATGATCTCACCAGAAGGGGAGGGCATATAGGCTGCCTGATTTCTAGAAAGTAACCATTTTGCAAATGGGTGATTGACCCTCCTCTCACCGTGGTCTCCTACTTTTATTCCATCTGCCTTTGAATATACTTTTATAACAAGACTCTAATTTAACAGATTTTTATCTCTGGCCAGGGGGTGACATCCAATACCCATCAGGATGGAGCCAAGGGCATTGCAGGAGAAGCAAAACCAAAAAAAAAAAAAATCAACAAACCATAATTCAGAACATTAGAGACTCTATATCAACCACCTGGAACTGGGTCAGCCTAATCTCTCCCCATCCTGAAGCTCAGGGAAATTTGCAGAAGAGGGGGCAGTAAGATTGTAAGAGCACAGGGATGGGGGGAGCAATGATATGCAAGGTACTCCACATAAGTTAGGGCCGAAGCAATCATAATAGGACTTTGCATGACCTGCTCTATGTCCAACACATTATTGACCCCACAAAGTCTAGCATGGACTAAAGGCACTAGGATCCTTGGAGGCTAGGGACTGACAGTCACAGTAGTGTTCCTAAGCTTCAGGGGAACACAGGAAAGGGTTCTGGGAAATCCCCCTGGGTCCTTGCACCTCATCTGAGAGGAGGACCCAGAGGAGAGTTTGGAATGCATATTAAAGGATGCTCCGGGATTGAGAGGGGGATCCACTGGGGGATGGGAAGAGAGGGGGGAGTGAAAGGGAGAGCATGGGGGTCGGGAGGAGGTGGAGGGAGGGAGGAGACTGCTGTACCTGTTAAGTTTGTATGAGCAGAAATAATAATAATAATAAAAGTTTTAAAAAATTCCCTAAACATGAAGACCTTTTTTCTCCCTTGAAACCCAGTTTCACTCCTGGGAGTTTCTCTCACTTTCCCTTAATTTCTTATTTCTCTATAACTTTTCTTAATAACACTGTTCTGTGCTTCTCCTACTTCCATGAATGTCTGTGTCTTTAATTTCAGTAATGTGAGAAACAACAAACTACATCCAATATCCTATATCAATCTTTGGTGACCTGTGAGTGTCCACACCCCAAAATAACCCAAAATACCAGTTACCAAATATGACACATAATTGGGTCAAAAAAGGTCCCATTGTACTTGCAAATCCTGCATCAGATATAAAAATGGGCAAAGTCGACGCTACATGAAATCTATGTGTACATATGCAATCTTCATTTTTTCAGTAGAATATGTAGATGTTTTAATGTTGTCAACAACATTAGAATAATGTGTTGTGTAAGCACTAAGTAGGAAAAAGATAGTAAATAAGATGGTAAGAGAGAAGCAACAGAGCAAAGACTGAAGAGTGAACATTGCATGTGTGGTTTGTCTGGACATAGCTTTGAGTAGAGTGTTGCTCCTCTGCAGCTCCCGTGGTCTGGGTTTCTTCCCTCATCCTCAGGCCCATAATCCACGGCAGCTGACTTGCTGTGGTTTCTATCCATACTGTTACAAGAAGCCACAGGTTCCATTTCTCCCTATATGTGTTCCACTTTCATGGTCCTGTGTTTTAGAAGAAATACATCTGACTGGATCTACCCATGGTAAAGCATTGAAGAGGGCTACCCATCTTGAGGGAGTTGTGAAATCACATTCTGGGGCCAGGGTGGTTGCTCAGTGGTTTTCCTAGCAAGCAAAAGGACCAGAGTTCAAATCCCTAGATTCCGCATCAAAATGGTGGAAAATGTCAGTGGTGTGATTGTCTGCCCATAATTTTAATCTTGTGAGGACGCTGGCTAGCCAGGCTAGCTTTAATGGTATGCTCTGGGTTTAACTAGAGGCCTAGGCTCACAACAATAAAGTGAAAGCAGAAAATGAGGGTGCCATCGTTTGAAACATGAGTTGTCCCTTACAGGCTCATGTGTTTGAAGCTTTGTTGTTTGGAAAGATCGTGGTACCTTCAGAGGTGGAACCTTGCTTAGAGGAAAGGCTTTTACAGAGAGTGGGCCTTGAAGTTGATTAGCCCCACCCTGCTTCCAGTAGAGATCTGCTTTTGAAGTTGGCAGCTTTGCAGCAATCAGCCTCCTTAATGAACATGACTTAACCCACCTCCAGCTTCTGCCAGACAGCCATGCCTTTCCTGCCATAATGGACTGTATCTCCCTTCTGAACTGTAAGCTGAGTAAATCACCCTTTTTCCCTAAAGTTGCTTGAGTTTTAAATGCTGTCTCACAGCAGCAAAAGAATAACAACCAGTATAGAGGGTAACTTCTGATATCACCCTTGGGTCTCCACAGACACCTATACTTAAGTGCACACATGTACATATACACTGAAAACACACACATATACATGCATGCTCCCATACACAATACATTAAAGAGAAATTTTTAAAATCACATTCCACCAGCTAATTGTATATCCAATTGGCACCACAATGCACATTTAATATAGTTACAATATAATAACTTGTTGACAACCCATAGACATTTATTGAAGGCTTACAATAACTTTAGTCTTGATTGCTAAAGAGGCTGAGACATAAGATCTTCTTCAGCTTATATGCTTGAACTGAGAGGCCAGCCTGTGCAATGTAGTTAGACCTCCACTTCATAGGAGAATGAGTAGAGAGAGGGAAGATAGAAAGGAGAGAAACTACAAAATACTCAGAGATTATGTATAAAGGTTAATAGTAGATCACTTCCTTGGAAGACAATATTTATAGTGACATTTTCAAGTAGGTTGTGAAAGAGCATGGGGTGAAGAACTTTAAAGGCACATTAATAAAAGCATGTGCAAAGGTCCTAGTGGTAGAAAACAGCTTAATATATCTGCAGATAAAGTAGAGATTGTTGTTCCTACAGCCTGGTTAACGAGAGTCACAGAGCAATGACTTTATGAGAGATGCAATGATTAATCTGAATCTTTGGGCAAAGACTCACTGTTTGAATTTTGTTCTTACTTAGTTCAGAGAATAATTATGTGTCCAGTTCCTTACATTGTAAAACTCCCCCTTATCTAGTCTCGCTCACTTTAAATATCTTCTTTGTAGTATATTCTTGATTACTCTCTAAGAGATTCTCTCCCCTCCCAAGCAAAAGTCTGTTCAACAGTTGATATCCTCTCCACCATGCTAGACACATGCCTGCTGCTTCATTTGTTCAATCTCATGACCAGGAAGCCCAATAGGCTGCTAGCACTGCCACTTCTCCATCTGGACTTGCCCAGGAGGGTCAGCACGCCAGGCTCTAAACATGTTCATAAAAGCAGCACTCAGAGTCTGCACACCTCTGGGTTTATTACTCTTGACACGCCGTGCCCATTACATTTAACAACACGTTACTCGCTGCCACATTTTATCCTTGTCGAACCACATGCAAGACCATGCAAGATTACCTCCAATTTAGAGACCTTTGCAATAGTCTGGGTGGGAGGAATGCAGGGAGATTGAGCAAATAAAGGTCGGGAGTTCTATTTGCTGACTCACTGGATGAACCCTTCCAGTTAACTTAACCTTGTACTCTGAATCGAATATACAATGTGCTAGTTTAACTGAGTAGTTGTAATTATAATCAGCAAAGGCAGAAGGCATTCATCTAGATACTTTCATCCTTCACCCATTGATAATATGTGCAATCAATGTCTTCCCCTTGTGTACCAGGAATCCTACAGGACTCACAAGCCAAGGGCAGAAGTACTCTTCTATTTCTATCATAAATAATATGTGTGGGAAGGAAAATTATATATTTGAATTATATTTTCTTTCACTTAGCAATTTGTTATTTTTTTTCCAAAGCTTACCAAATAGGCCATAGAGTGGGTCTCAGAAGCTAGGGTTCCTGTCAAGGAAATGAGCTTAGTGGTAACATGAACAGTCAAATAAAATTAAGTAAAACTGGGAGGGGGGATATCTGAACTCCATATCTTTATAAGGATTTTAAATCTCAGATCAGTGGTTCATCTCATTTTACTCCATCACAATTGAGGAATATTAAGCCAATTTAGAAATCAGATTCCCAGCAGAACGATTGTACTCAACATAATCATCAGCTTGAATGCAGACGACAAGATCTTCAAATTCAAAAAAATCTTCCAGGAGCACTGTATTTTGTCCCTGTGAAGGAGAAACTAACACTGTGCTTCAGATCTATGTAATTAGAACTGCCCACTTGGTAAGACAGGGAATTAGCACAGAGGACATGGATGGCAGGAAGAGGAATGGCTGAGACAGGAAATACACAACCAGACTTGGTAATCAGAGAGACCAACAGGTCTGCAGCTTTGGAATGAAGTCACCATATGCTACAGGTACTTTGTGTACCCCAGTCCCTCCCTCACTGTGAAAGAGCTCAGCGACATTGGACTCTCGTCATTTTAAGGGACCAGTTTGCACCTTAACTTTTCACAGTATGGTTTGAAGAGATAAAGTGCACAAAAGACGACAGTGGAGTGAAATAACAAATGCTGAGCCTGCAAGTATGATCTCACCTCTGTGCAATGTGGACATGAGGGACCATTTTGCACTGCTAAGGTGGCCAGTAGTCCCAATTTGCACAGGTCATCTGCTTTGATTATGAGGAATTAATTTATAAAAATTGAAGGACCAGAAGAGGAATCATGATAACCTGATATTACCAGATTCTGAGAAGACGTGTGTTCCTTTTTAGCCTCCTCTACCCAATAGGATCATTCGAATCTTTGTCCATATGATAATGATCCCACAGAGCTCCTTTAAGTTTCCCTCTCATAACTTTACTTGCTATTATATTCTTTTTAATTAGTATATTGCATTCTTTTCAATTAATATATTATATTTTAAATAGTACTTACTCATTTGATATTTATTTAATACTTAAAATGTAATATACTGTATGTGTGCAAGAATGAGAGAGAGAGAGAAAGAAGGGGGAAGAATGCACTGCATACCATGGTGCATAGGTGAAAGTCAGAAGATGACTTTAGGAAGTCAATTCTCTCCTTTCACCATGAATTTCCTCCTCTTACCATGTGTGTTTCAGGGATCAAACTTCAGAGTTGTGAGCAGGCACCTTACCTACTGAGCTGTCTCCTAGGCCCTTGCTATTACATTCTTATATAACTGGAATGATCATATCCTAGGCCCATTATAAAAATGTGATGTTTAATTTTTACAGATTAGCTTCTTCACATTTTTATTTTCTTGAGTTGGGGGGAGCAACATGTGGAGGTCAGAGGATAACTTTCAGAAACTGGTTTTCTCCTTCCACTCTGTAGGCTCTGTGACTTAAACTCAGATCTCCAGACCGGCATGCCCACTTAAGCACCTTGTAAGCACCAACAATTTTTTTAAAAAGATCGCTGAGTAAATAACCCAGCAGTTAAAGCATTGACTGTGAAAGCCAAAGAACTGGTGTTTGGATCACTAGATCTCATGTAAAATTCCAGGTAGGCTTAGTGACTTACATGTCATTTCAGTCTTGGAAAGCTGAGATTAAGAATCTCCAGACAAAGTTAGCTAACTAGATAAACCTTCTCAGCAAGCTCCAGTTTGATGAGAGACCCAATCTCAAAATAATAAGGTAGACTCCCTTTTCACCCCACCCGGCTCCGCCGGTCGGGACACGCGCACGGTCCAGCCGGGCCTCACCCCGCGTCCTAGGTAAGTCCCCGTTCGGGCCCCGCCCACCAGGACCCCAGGTCAGCCCACAGGGACCCGGCTCCGACTCCCACCATCCAGCCGGAGCCGTGCGCGGCGGCCAAGGGACGAGGAGGACCTCCCCCTGCGCCCGGGCCCCGCCCCAGCTGCCCTCCGGTTAAATAGCTCCATGCCTTCACACCCATCCTCACTTTACACCCCACCCCGCTCCACCGGTGGGGACACACGCACGGTCCAGCCAGGCCTCACCCCGCGCCCTAGGTAAGTCCCCGTTCGGGCCTCGCCCACCAGGACCCCAGGCCAAATAATTCAGTTTAGTGAAAATGAGAGATCTTAAGAGTTAAAATGACAATGCCAAAGTCAAAGTGCAAATCCATGAGAAGCAACACTCAAGTAAACAAATTTCCCACTGAAGAAATTAATCCCATAATGTTAGACTCCAACAAGAACAAACCCGCAGAAAAAGGCCAAGAAAGACTCACCCAGGATAAGGTCTTTCAAAATATGATCATTACCATGTTCAATACTATGAAAGTGGAAATTCCGGGAGGAATTACATAATCGAATCAATCGCTTTGAAGAGGAACACAACAGACATCTGGAGGAGTTGAGAAAAACAGTGCAACAAACAAAAACTGGCATAGAGCAGTTAAAACAAACTCAAGCAGAGTTTAAAACTGAGCTAAAAGACAAGTTATCTTCAACCCAGAACACCACAGAGAGTCTTATCAACAGAACTAACGAAGCAGAAAACAGAATTTCAGACCTTGAAGATAAAGTGGGAGTACTAACCAGCTCAATGGAAGAGGTTGTTAAAGCCAAAAAGATACTTGAGAGAAATATCCAAGAGATATGGGACACCCTGAAGAAGCCTAACATGCGTATTCATAGAATACCAGAGCAAGAATCTCAAAATACCACCCCTGAGGAAATTTTCCAAACGATCATCAAGGAAAACTTTCCTCATCTAAAAAAAGAGAGGCCCATTCATATACAAGAGGCATTCCGCACCCCAAACAGATACGAACAAAATAGAAGCACGCCACGGAAAATAATAGTTAAAACACTCCACATTCAAGATAAAGAACTGGTGCTGAGAGGTTCAAGGGAGAAAAAACAAGTCACTTTTAAAGGTAAACCTATTAAAATAACATATGACTTCTCAGTCGAAACAGTAAAAGCAAGAAGAGCTGGGAGACACATACTTCAAGTATTGAATGAGCAAAAATGTCATCCCAGGCTGATTTACCCTGCAAAACTATCAGTCATGATCAAGGGAGAAAGAAAAATCTTCCAGCACAAAGACTACTTGAAGGGATACATGTCCACCAAACCAGGCCTTCAAAAAATGCTAGAAATGATACTCAAGCGTGAAGAAAAAAACAGGCATATCCAGGAGAACAGAAGGCAAATATAACACCATTAAAAGCGAAGCAATATACTTATAAAAGCTACTAAACATAATAAATGTCTGGAATTAACAATAGTTTCTCCATTATAACACTAAATGTTAATGGACTTAATTCACCGATCAAGAGACACAGATTACAAACTTGGATTAAAAATCACAATCCATCAATCTGCTGCCTGCAGGAAACCCATTTCACCACAAAAGATAGGCATGCTCTAAAAATAAAAGGCTGATCAACAATTCTACAAGCAAATGGACGCAGAAAACAGGCAGTGGTAGCCATTATGCTATCAGACAAAGTGGATTTCAAACCAAAGAAAATTATAAGAGACACGGATGGATACTACATTTTAGTCACAGGTACAATTCACCAGGAAGACTTCACAATACTGAACATATATGCACCCAATACGGGCCCCTCCACATTCATTAAGAAAACCCTACAGCGTCTAAAGCAAGAAATCAACCCCCAAACGATAATTCTTGGGGACTTCAACACCGCCCTCTCAACATTGAATAGATCAACAGGTCAAAAGCTTAACAGAGACACTTTGGAACTTAATCAAACCCTGAAAGAAATGGACCTTACAGATCTCTATCGAACTTTTCACCCACACACCAAAGAATACACATTTTTCTCAGCAGCACACGGAACTTTCTCCAAAATAGATCACATATTGGGCCACAAAATGAATCTACACATATACAAGAAAGTTGAAATTCTAACCTGTGCCCTATCAGACCACCACGGCCTAAAGCTGGACATCCACCACACATCAAACAAGAGAAAATACACTAACTCCTGGAAACTTAACACTATGATGCTGAATGAGAACTGGATTCAGGAAGAAATTAAAAAGTAAATTCAAGATTTCCTGAAAGTGAATGATAACGAAAATACAACTACCAAAATCTCTGGGACACAATGAAAGCTGTTCTAAGAGGTAAGTTCATAGCTCTTAATGCCTACATCAAAAAAAATGGAAACATCAGAAATAAATAACTTAAAAATGCAGCTTAAAGCTTTAGAGACACTAGAGCAATCTGATCCCAAAAGTAGTAGAAGAGATTAGCAAAATAAGGGGAGAAATATCTGAAATCGAGATTAAGAAAACGATAGAAAAAATCAACCAATCAAAAAGCTGGTTCTTTGAAAAAATCAACAAGATTGATACACCCCTAGCTAAACTAACCAAAAGCAAGAGAGAGAAAACCCAAATTAACAAAATTAGAAATGAACATGGAGTTATCACTACTGATACCCAAGAAATCCAGAGAATTATAACATCATATTTCAAAAACTTATACTCTGTGAAGTTAGACAACACAAAAGAGATGGATGAATTTCTAAGTAAACACAACTTACCTAAATTGAATCAGGAAGTTGTGAATTATTTAAATAGTCCTATAACATATAAGGAAATTGAGGAAGTAATCTCGAATCTTCCCACCAAAAAATGTCCTGGACCAGATGGATTCAGCACAGAGTTCTACCAGACATTTAAGGAGTTAATAACACCAATACTCCTTAAACTGTTCCATCAAATAGCAAAGGAAGGAACACTACCAAATTCCTTCTATGAAGTTAATATCGTTTTAATCCCAAAACCTAATAAAGATTCACTTAAAAAAGAAAACTATAGGCCGATCTCCCTGATGAACACAGACGCAAAGATTCTCAACAAAGTCTTAGCAAATCGGATTCAAAAACATATTAAAAAGATCATTCATGGGGACCAAGTAGGCTTCATCCCTGGCACACAAGGTTGGTTCAACATACGCAAATCAATAAATGTAATTCATCATGTAAACCAGTCCAAAGTCCAAGACCACATGATACTCTCGATAGATGCAGAAAAAGCTTTTGACAAGATCCAACAGCCTTTTATGATCAAAACGCTAGAGACAGTGGGAATGGAAGGAACCTTTATCAATATAATAAAAGCTATATACAACAAGCCCACAGCAAGAATTATGCTCAATGGGGAACAATTGGAATCATTCCCACTTCGATCAGGAACTAGACAAGGCTGTCCACTCTCACCACTTCTATTCAATATTGTACTTGAAGTCTTAGCTGAAGCCATAAGACAAGAAAGGGACATAAGAGGGATTCAAATCGGCAAGGAAGAAGTCAAGCTATCCCTATTTGCAGATGACATGATCTTATACTTGAGTGATCCCAAAAACTCCACCAGGAAGCGCCTGGAACTAATTGAGAAGTTCAGCAGGGTGGCAGGATACAAAATAAATGTGCAAAAATCAGAGGCCTTCCTATATGCCCAGAATGAAAGAAGTGAAAAAGCCTTGAGAGAAACCATACCATTTACTATAACCCCTAAAAAAATGAAATACCTTGGTATAAACCTAACTAAGGAGGTAAAAGACCTTTACAATGAAAACTTTAAAACCCTAAAGAAAGAAATTGCAGAAGACACCAGAAGGTGGAAAGACCTCCCTTGTTCCTAGATTGGCAGAATCAACATCACAAAAATGACCATCCTACCAAAGGCAATATACAGATTCAATGCTATACCAATCAATATCCCAAAGCAATTCTTCAAAGAAGTTGACCAAACAATCTCAAAGTTCATATAGAGGCAAAAAAGACCCAGGATAGCAAAAACAATCCTGAGTAACAAAAAGACAGCTGGAGGTATTACCATACCAAACCTAAGTCTATACTACAAATCCATAGTTATAAAGACAGCCTGGTACTGGCTCCAAAATAGACACACAGATCAATGGATAAGGATTGAAGACCCAGATATAAGCCCACAAAGTTACAGCCATTTGGTCTTTGACAAAGGGGCCCAAAGAATCCAATGGAAAAAGAACAGCATCTTCAACAAATGGTGCTGGCAAAACTGGATCTCCACATGCAGAAGACTAAAGCTGGACCCGTACTTGTCACCATGTACAAGACTTAATTCCAAATGGATCAAGGACCTTGATATCAGGCCAGAGACTTTAAAAACCATAGTTGAAAGGATAGGGAACTCCCTCGAGCTGATTGGACTAGGCCAACATTTCCTAAACAGACATCCAATGGCACAGTCACTGCTACCAACTCTCAACAGTTGGGATCTTGTGAAATTAAAGAGCTTCTGTTCAGATAAAGAGATTGTCACACGAGCTCAAAGGCAACCCACAGAATGGGAGAAAATCTTCACTAACCACATATCTGACAGAGCTCTACTGTCCAGAGTGCACAAAGAACTTAAAAAACTAAACTCCAAGGAAAACACTGGCCCAATTAAAAAATGGGCCCTGGAACTTCAAAGAAACTTTACCAGGGATGAAATTAAAATGTCTAACAATTATCTTAAAAAATGCTCCACTTCCTTCGCCATCAGGGAAATGCAAATCAAAACTTCCCTGAGATATCATCTCACCCCGGTCAGGATGGCAAAAATCCACAATACAAACAATGACAAATGCTGGAGAGGATGTGGAGAGAGGGGAACTCTCCTACATTGTTGGTGGGAATGCAGGCTCATACAGCCACTCTGGCGAGCCGTCTGGAGATTCTTAAAGAAATTAAAGATTGAAATGCCATATGACCCTGCTATTCCACTTTTGGGAATAACTCCCCATGCAGCAGAGGTTCGCCTCGATAGCACAAGCTCGACCATGTTCATAGCAGCACTGTTTACAATAGCAAAGTCATGGAATCAACCTAAATGTCCAACAGTTGACGAGTGGATAAGGAAAAGTGGTACATCTATACAATGGAGTACTACTCAGCCATCAAAAATGATGAATTACTGGAATTTGCTGGGAAATTGATGTCATTAGAAAGAATTATATTAAGTGAAGTATCCCAAACCCAGAAAATTAAGCGCCGTATGTACTCCCTAATAGGTGGCTCCTAGTACCAAACTCACCCAGCCCACATTGAGACACTCAAAAGTAAACCTATGTAACACAGTAATTGCAAGGATTATGAACAAGAGAGATGGCGTAGGAGGGCCACACCAGAAACAAGGAGAGAGGGGATCATGTTACAGCAGAGAAAATAGACCTCCATCAAGGTCTACAAGTAAGTAATGAGAAACCTGGTTAAGTTCACACAGGTTCTTTCCTGATCTCACCAGAAGGGGAGGACATATAGTCTAGCAGATAAAAAGTAACCATTTTGCAAATGGGTGATGGACCCTTCCCTCAGTGAGGTTTCCTACTCTTATTACATCTACCCTTGAATGTGCTATTATAACAAGACTCCAGTTTAACAGCTTTTTGTCTCTGGCCAGGGGGTGATATACAGTGCCCAGCAGAATGGAGTGAAGGGCATTGCAGGAGCAGCAAAACTGCAAAAGAAAACCAACAAACCACAATCCAGAACTTCAGAGACTATATCAATCACATAGAACTAGGCCAGCCTAATCTCTCCCCATCCTGGAGCTCAGGGACATTTGCGGAAGAGGGGGCGGTAAGAGTGTAAGAGCAAAAGGATGGGAGGAGCAACGATAGAAAAAAAAATAATAAGGTAGATAAGTAATCTAGGATCATCCTTAATATTACTTTGTGCCTAAACCCTCATGTGCACACTCGTGCATGTGTACCCACAAACTTACGTGCACTCACACACAAGCACATGCACCACATGCGCAAACATCTCAAATTCCAATATGTACACAAGAAAAATGTAATTAATAAATAAGCAAAAGATTCAGGGGCTGGTAAGGTGACTCAGACGGTAAAGAAGTTTGTTGCCAAGCCTCATGATCTGAGTTTCGTCTCCAGAGCCACATGATGATGAGATCTGATTCCAGTCAATTATCCTCTGATTTTCACATGTGCATTGCATTTCATGCATATACACTTGCATGCACACATGCATGCACGCACACACACACACACACACACACACACACACACACACGATATTCAAATGAATGTAAATTTAAAAAGAAGGTCTATTTAGTTATTACATGATTAAGATGTAGATTCATTAGGGATTCACAAAGTGAGTAACCCTTTCCAACCCGAACTTGCTTTAGGATAATCTTACCAGTCAGTGAAGTCCCATTAATAGTACTCATAAATTAATATAATCACAAAATCCCCATGATCCTCATGTGATCTAAGCATTAGTTGAGATACAAAAATAATATCCCTTTATTTCTGGTGGTGCTGGCCTGTGATCCCAGATACTTGGGAGGTTGAGGCAGGAGAATCACACCTTCAAGACCTTCCTACCCTAATAGGGCAAGTTCAGGAGCCAGTCTAGGTGCCCTACCCTATATAAACAAAAAAAGTACTGGGGATGTCACTCAGCAGTTGTGTGCTTGCTTACTATGTGCAAAGCTCAAGGTTCAATCTCAGGTTTCATCCCCACAAACAAAAGAAATCAGGTTTAATTTTCTCTCTGATACCTAATGAGACAATGATGCCAGGCAACTGGCATTGGAGGGTAAGTCATGCAGACATCGACAGACATCTACAGGTGTTTCTATGCCTGGTCTGGGCTAGAGTCAGGAGAAACACTCTCCAAAGTCCTCTGTCCCCAGAAAGATGCTTTCTGTGATCAGGAACCTGGTAAACTGCACATTACTATGCCCAGCAGAGCAGGTGACAGTAACTCTTTAAAGACTTGCATTTTTCTCCCTTCCTGGATCCCATTATAAATCCCAGCTTACCCACCCCCCATCCCCACTCCATCCTGATTTCCTGCAGTCAGCTTGTACTTCCCGGCCTGATGGAGGCCCTTCTTGTACTCTCTGCCCCCAAGATCACAAAGACCCCGTTTTCTACTCAGATAAGCATTTATGCAAAAGGTTTTCCTCAGCTTTCATGCAATCTAGGTCACAGGCCTATTTCACCACGTTAGCTCTCAGCCTTGGCCATGGCCACATCAATTCAGTGTTTTCTCCACTATTTCAGGGATCCGATTTATCAGGGCTGACAGTGCAGCACGCAGAAATAAACAGCACTGCCTCGGCCTAGCGCGCTCCGCGGCTCCTATTTATCAAGATTTAATTCAAGGGCCTAAAATTTTCTGACATTAATACTAAGATGAATCACTGGAAAACTTCAGAATCTGTGACCAACCAGGCTGAAATAATACATTTCGGTGCAAACGCCTATATAGAATTGCATTTTTTGATAGCCAGGGGAACTGTCATCAACTGATCCCCTAGGTAATGTGTGGTGAGGGGCTTGAGCCCCAAGCCCCTCTGGACTGACATTGACACACCTTACACCAACAGCTCCAGAACAGGGAGATATGGAGACAAGAGGAGAATGACCATCAGCCACCAGACTACTTACCTGCCTCTGTGACTCTGACTTAGATACACTCATTCCAGTGCTCTACACTTGATTAAACTTGGGTAGGAACATGATCTGGACATGTAATGAACTGATCTGGTTCATTATAAGTATCAAGCTATAACTACATTGTCAAATACTCAGATACACTCATATACCTGTCTTCTTTAAGGTTCCAGTATATCACATCTCCGTGATTTTTTGCATGTGCATGCATGCATTTGTGTGTGTGTGTATGTGTGTGTGTGTGTATGTGTGTGTGTGTGTGTGTTGTGTGTGTGTGTGTGTTGTGTGTGGTATATACAAGAAAGCACTTAAGCATGTGTGCCTGTTGAAGTTCTAGAGAGACACTGAAATCACCTGGATTTTTCTATCTCCTTATTGCTTCGCTCTGGGGTTTCCCAGGCTCCACCTTCATGGACCTGTCATACATACCTGACATTTTTATTTGGAATCTGTGGATCTGAAATCAGGTTCTTTTGCTTTCAAGGCAGAGGTTTTAACTCCTAAGTTATGCCCCCAGCTCCATGTCCCTCTGGTGGTTTTTTTTTTTAATTTAAATGAAAAGATTTCCTAAATAGGTTTTGGGGGAAACTAAGAAGGAATTTGCTTCTTTATTACCTTAAGATTCAAGAAACATTAAACACTACAAATGTGTTATCTGTGAGACCAGGTTAATAGTTCTTAGCCAAGTTACGGGCAGGGTAGATGGAAAAATAGATGATCCCTTAAATTACTATGTATTCCTTTCCTAAATCCAGTAAGATAACCTTCATAAAAGGAAAACCTTTTGAAGTGATTGTTAAATGTTATAATTTTTCAGTTGACCCAAGCTCTAGCCATCAGGATTAAAATGAAATCTTCCTGATTTTAAGTATTTGATGGGAAAGAAAGCACTTGACTGTTTCCAGCCAGCACTCCAAGAAATGCCACAAGGGTGAGTTCTTTTAATTAACTTCAACTAACTCTACAAATTACCGCTTATTCTCAGTTAAATTTTCTTTTTTTTTTTTTTCAGGCTATGACTTTATTTTTTTAACATTTTTTATTATTACTTCCGCTCATACAAACTCAATAGGTAGACCAGTTCCCTCCCCTCCTCCTCCTCCCCCCGAACCCCCTGCTCCCCCCTCCCTCCCTCCCCATCTCCCAGTGCTCAGTTAAATTTTCTAGGGAGAAAGAATATCTGGCTAGCATGCTTTGCATAATAAACCTTAGTCATAATTATTTTTCCATCTTCATATTAACAAGGGTGAGTATGGATGTGTGCTCACATGGGTGTAGGAATGAGTCATACTTCCACCTTAATCTCTTTGAGACAGTGTCTCTCAACACAGCCATAGCTGGTGTGGCTAGCTACCTTCTGAGGCTGGAATTGCTGTTGGCCACCATACCTACCCAGCATATTTACTCGGGATCTGGGGATTTGATGGTGGGTTCTTCTACTCATACCACAGCACTGTTGTGCCATCTTCCAATTCCTTATTTTTTTTCTTTCATTTTCTCTTTATCAAATATACTGCATGCAGGGACTATGCTAACCAGTGAGAACATGCTAAGAGTTTACCATCATTATTGACATTTTTTAGGGACAAGGATACAAGTCACTGGGCTGGAGAGATTAAGACTTTGACTCAAAAGCAGAAGGACCTGAGTTCTCATCCCAGGTTCCATGTGAAAACAAGAGATGGCAACTTCCACTTCCAGCCCTGGTGGGCGGAGCCCTTGAAATCCCAGAGCAAAACTTAAATGAGATAGGAGCAACCCAGGATGATTCTCAAAGTAACCCTTAGTCTTGAAATACAGCAATTACTTTACTCTCAAGTACATAATTTGGGAATGAATAAGTATTTTACTTTTCACAGTAAATAATCCCAACATTCTCACTGTCTTACAGCTTTTTTTCAGTGGTGTCATTAAATATGATTAAATTAACAAATACAACATATACATACTATTTATGCAGCACATAATCAGTATGATATTTTGATATGTGTGAAACTTGTAGAAAGATCAAATGATCTTGATAAATATATGTAAAACTTAATTCCAAGGTGTCATGGTTTGAAATGTGTTCCCCACAGTCTCATGTGTTTGGCAAGGTCATGTCACCTTGAGAAGTGGAGCCTTGCTGGAGGAAGGCAGTCACAAGGGGTGGGCCTTGAGGTGGTTTCGTCCCACCCTTCCTCCAGGAGAATTCTGCCTTTGCAGCAAGCCGTCTGCCTCTCTCAGCTTCCAAGATGTCTGCAGTGATTTAGCCTCTTCCAGCTTTGGCCAGCCAGCCATGCCACCTCTGGTTTGAGAGACTGTACCTTTCCTCTGGAACCGTAAGCTGAATAAACTTCCCTTTCTCCCTTAAGTTTCTTGATTTTGGGTGTTCTCTCACATCAATAGTTAAGAGTAACCATTACACAAGGTATGTGACAAGAATATTACAAATCTATTCTTATGTTATTTTTAAATATTATATAAAATAAATATATAAGTATTTTATAAATTTATGTTTATATATAAATATATAAGCAATATGAATATTATATTATCTACTTTTTAAAACTTTATTCAGTCATGTAGTGTGTGTGTGTGTGTGTATGTCTGAAAGAGAGAGAGAGAGAGAGAGAGAGAGAGAGAGGGCACATGTGTTGCTGTGGAGGGCCAAGGGTGACTTTGGGAATCATCCTGGATTACCTCTACCTCCTCCTTGCTTTGTGCTGCAATTTCCCAAGCTCTGCCCACCAGAGCCAGGCTGCCACCATTTCTGCATGAGACCTGGGATCTGAACTCAGGCCCTTCTGCTTTCAAAATAGAGTCTTAACCCTTGAGCCATCTCTCCAGTCCCTATATTATCTATTTTAAAAAATAAAAATATGTGTTTTAATAAATCTGTAAAGCTCACACTTCCAGACTAAGAGACACTCTGACCATCACCTCCCTTTCCCTTGCCTCCCACCTATTCAGACCTCCTTCACTGTGTTTCCACTCTCTGCTTTTATGATCAAGTTTTCAGACCACCCTTGTGAGTGAGTGGCACAGTGTCTTTCTCTACCAGACTTATTTCACTCAATGCCACATAGTATTCCATAGTGATTGTGGTTGATCCTTCAGTATTCCTGCAGAGGACTAAAGGGTCAAATTAAAAGAAATAGCTCAGAATTACTCAGAAGTGAAACCTTGCTTATCCAGGCAAATAGTATACTTATTTGTATACTAATTTATAGGGAAAGAATACAAAGGCAGGTTGGAAAGACAGACAAAATGAATCAGTATACACATTCATATAGACATTCTAGTCTTTCTACTTAGCAAAAAGTTTTTTTATGGTCATTAAGTTTCACAAAAAAGTGCCTTTAACACCCTCCTTTAAGGAACAAGCAACACTTTCTTGTTCAAGGATGACAACACTCTTGAGTCTGACAAATATATATCTCTCAAGAAGGAGGACTGGCCTTCAAGATTCCTTTAATGAGTCACAGACTATAGTACTGTGGTTCCTGGTCATCTTGAGTTAAAAGATGACCAAGGAATTGGAATCCGTCCAGGAAATGCAATCTGTGGTCTGTTTCTTATAGAAAGTGCCTGCCAAGAGCAGAAACCTTGTAGAAGCAGAAATCCACTTCTCTACAAGAAGATGGATAGCTGTGGCTCCTCTGCATCTGAGTTGTGTGCAAATAATTTCTTTTAAATGAAAATTTCATACTCAAAATTATAGAGGGGCTCTTTAGAGCATAAAGTGGTTGCTTAAGAAAAGAGAGCTGTGATTGTTTCACAGCTGCACTTCCCAAACATGAGTGACTAGATTTCCTGTATCTGAACCTCATTCACGTTGGTGGAGTTGTGTGGCACAAATCTTTCACTTGCCACGTAGAATACACTTCCCCTCTCCAGCTCCCTGCTTGGAAGATGGACAGTTATCTGAGTTATGTTGACCAAGCTGCATGCAGGTGGGAATCACAGGTGTGTGCTCACAGACTGCAAGTTTTCTCTCTCTCTCTCTCTCTCTCTCTCTCTCTCTCTCTCTCTCTCTCTCTCTCTCTCTCTCTCTCTCTCTCTCCCCCCCCCCATGGGTATTGACAATTCAAAAGTGTTTCTGACCCAGAGGAAAATTCAGCACCCACTTGAACAGATGCTCTGGAGGTAGGAGGGAGAAAGCAGGAAGCACCAAAAGAAGAGGAGGGAAGGAAAAGAGGTAATAGGGAGAGAGGAAAGAGTGAGAAGGGGGAGAGTAGAATCGGGGGTGGGCAACAGAGGGGAGTGAAGGGGAGGGAGAAGAGGATACCTATTGAGCTGGTATAACTTGGCAAAACAAAATGTAATAAAAAATAAAAAAGTGCTTCTTTTCCAAACTCCAAGAAATACAGTTCCCATCGCCTGCATATCAGGAAAACCGAGTGTGAAGACAAACTGCAGAAAGAATTTTCATATAAGCAGCAATAAGTGCAGCACACAGAGCTGCTAACTTTCCCCTCTCCACCCTGAGTCTTGCCAAGCTGCAGATGCTCTCATAAAAGTTAAGAGAGAGCAGGTACATCAGAATTAACTGCCAGTGTTGCCATGGCAAGGCAGAAATTTATAGTCACTTCATGCACAGGAAGGCCACTCATATGTAGAACTCCTCCCTGTATTGAGGAAAGAAAAGATCTCTAGATGTGTAATGGCAAAGCTTATATTCTCCCATAATCTTCCCATTTTTCTCAGGTTATTTACTACAATTTGGTTTTTATTCATCCAAACTTGAACAAATGCTGGGATGTCTCAAAATCAAAAGAGCAACTTCATATATTATGTATATATGTGCGTGTGTGTGTGTCTGTGTGTGTGTAAAATCTCATGACACAATTTCTTTATTGTGTACCCATAAAAGAGCCAAATTATGATTACCTTTCAAGCATTTAGATTTGAATCCTCACTGATGATATGATTAAATAACGACCCTTAAACTAATCAATGTTATCACTATATAATTTAATTCATGTATGATTTTCTAATAGTTTCGTATAGTTGTGGTTTTAAGGCTATAAATAATAAAATCATCGAACAATGAAAGAACGATGCCCATGTACACATGTGTGTGTTTGTCTATATGTGTACAGATGCACACAGGTAAATGTGCACATGCATGTGGAAGACACAGTCGGCCTCAGCTAGTCCTACTCAGCTGCTCGCTGAATTATTTGTTGAGACCAGGCCTCTCCCTTGTCTGAACCTTTCCAAGCAGACTAGCCTCAAGCTTCCTAGATATCTGCCTGTCACCACCCACTACACTCTCATATCTAGGAATACATGCATGCACTGGGAATACACACATGGCTTGTTCTTTTTAATATTTGGATAGAGGGGATTGAACTCAGGTTCTCAGGTTTGCAAGGCAAGCACTTTACTGACAATGCTATTTCCCCAGTCAAAAAAGGTTGCAGCCTTTTATGATAATACGACTTCTTACATGTATGTATAATACATATGTATATTACCTCACATGCAACCAATATACTACAGTATGATTTTTCCCTTAACTACATCAGATTGGATCTTAATTTCCAAATAAATATTTATTACATAAATTTCTATTGGTATTACTTTGAGATATTTTATTTATTTGATAGAGGAGAGAGAAAAAAATCGCACATGCCATGGAGCACATGGAGTCAGAGAATGATTTTCTGATCTAAATTAGTCTTTTCTGACACCATAAGCTCCTATTGATAAAATTCCATATATGCATTGACAGTAAATTCAGTTCTCCAACTTTGCTCGCAGACACCTGTACCAGTTAAGCCATTAAGCAGTCCTTAATATTATTTTTAACTTTAAAGTATCTACATATTGTGAAACCGTTAGTTCAATTCCAAGCACAGCCAAAGGAAAAATATAAGATAAAATAAGTAGATGGTCATTGATAAAGATAAACTATTGCTGAAAGATATAAATTTAACTTTTCTATGTCAGCTGCACTTTGATTATCCTTATATATGCATATATTCTATCCATACTCGCGTCTGTTCTAGAGACAGTACTTAAATCTCTTGGCCAAGGTATGCAGGTTTATGCAGGCTACTCTGCCACACACACTCGGTTGTCTCCAGTGATTTTGCTTTCATTAGCGCTATCCCCTGAGGAGGTCTGGAAGCGAGATGGGAGGTACAACTCAAATCAACCAATTTGCTTCTCATTAGCTCCTCTGATGATAGAAAGGGAAGTTGTAACTATTAATTTAGGTGAACTCTGAAGGTTCTCTGGTGATCTGTGCTCAGCCTGCTCCCATCAACCAGGGGAAATGAGGGATGACTTACATGAACCTATCAGTTAGCTCCCATTTCTGTGTTCAGCTGAACACCCTTCATCACATGGTTAGAAGAAGAAAAATGTTTTGTTAAACAGTGGAATGCTATAAACACGTCCAAGGATTTTTTTTTACCATGTTATTCTTCCAACTTATTTATTTTGAAGTCTTTTTTTATTATTATTATTTCAGCTCATACAAACTTAATAGGTACACCAGTTGCCTCCCTCCCTTCTCCTCCCCCCTTACCCCCTGCTCCCCCACCACGCCCCCCTCCCTCCCCATCCCCCAGTGCCTCCCGCCCCAATTCCCAGAGAGTCCTTTCTTGTGCATGCCTGATGTTCCTCTGGGCCCTTCTCTCCGATGATGTACAAGGACCCAGGGGCAATTCCCTGAACCCTTTCCCATGTTCCCCTTAAGTATAGGAACACTACTGTAGTTGCCAATCCCTTGCCTCCAAGGATCTTGGTACCTTTAACAGATGGTAGACTTTGTGAAGTCAATAGTGTGTTGGACATTGCTCAGGGCATGTAAAGTCCAATTATGATTGCTTCAGCCCTAACTTGTATGGAGTATCTTGCATATCATTGCTCCTCCCATCCTTTTGCTCTTACACTCTTACCGCCCCACCTTCCGCAAATGTCCCTGAGCTCAGGATGGGCAGAGATTAGGCTGGCCTAGTTCTAGGTGGTTGATATAGAGTCTCTGAAGTTCTGGATTGTGGTTTGTTGATTTTCTTTTGCACTTTTGCTGCTCCTGCAATGCCCTTCATTCCATCCTAGTGGGCACTGTATGTCACACCCTGGCCAGAGACAAAAAGTTGTTAAACTAGAGTCTTGTGATAAGACAAATTCAAAGGTAGATGTAATAAAAGTGGGAAACCACAGTGAGGGAGGTGTCAATCACCCATTTGAAAAATGGATACTTTTTATATCCCAGACTACATGCCCTCCTCTTCTGGTGAGATCATACCCCCTCAGTAATAAATGATCAGGAACGAAAGTCTGTGAACTTAATCAGATGTCTCATTACTTATTTGAGTCCTTGAGGGAGGCCTATTTTCTCTGCTGTAACATGGTGCCCTCTCTCCTTGTTTCTGGTGTGGCCCTCCTACCCCGTCCCTCCTGTTCATAATCCTTGCAATTACTGTAGGTATTACAGAGATTTTCCTTTGAGTGTCTCTAGGTGGGCTGGATGGATTTGGTATTAGGAGCCACCTATTAGGGAGTATATATGGCACTTAATTTTCTGGGTCTGGGATACTTCACTTAATATAATTGTTTCTAATGACATCCATTTCCCAGCTAATTCCAGTAATTCATCATTTTTTATGGCTGAGTAGTACTCCATTGTATAGATGTACCACAGTTTCCTTATCCACTCGTCAACTGTTGGACATTTGGGCTGATTCCATGACTTTGCTATGGTAAACAGTGCTGCTATGAACATGGTCGTGCTTGTGCTATTGAGGTGAACCTCTGCTGTATGGGGGGTTATTCCCAGAAGTGGAATAGCAGGGTCATATGGCATTTCAATCTTTAATTTCTTTAAGAATCACCAGACGGCTCGCCAGAGTGGCTGTATGAGCCTGCATTCCCACCAGCAATGTAGAAGAGTTCCCCTCTCTCCACATCCACTCCAGCAGTTGGTGTTGTTTGTATTGTGGATTTTTGCCATCCTGACCGGGGTGAGATGATATCTCAGGGAAGTTTCGACTTGCATTTCTCTGATGGCTAAAGAAGTGGAGCATTTTTTAAGATATTTGTTAGACATTTTAATTTCATCCCTGGTAAAATTTCTTTTGAGTTCCAGGGCCCATTTTTTAATTGGGCCATTGGTTTCCTTGGTGTTTAGTTTTCTAAGTTCTTTGTGCACTCTGGACAGCAGAGTTCTATCAGATGTGTGGTTAGTGAAGATTTTCTCCCATTCTGTGGGTTGCCTTTGAGCTCGTGTGACAATCTCTTTATCTGAACAGAAGCTCTTTACTTTCACAAGATCCCAACTGTTGAGAGTTGGTAGCAATGACTGTGCCATTGGATGTCTGCTTAGGAAATGTTGGCCTAGCCCAATCAGCTCGAGGGACTTCCCTATCCTTTCTACTATGCTTTTTATAGTCTCTGGCCTGATATCAAGGTCCTTGATCCATTTGGAATTAAGTCTTGTACATGGTGACAAGTACGGGTCCAGCTTTAATCTTCTGCATGTGGAGATCCAGTTTTGCCAGCACCATTTGTTGAAGATGCTGTTCTTTTTCCATTGGATTCTTTGGGCCCCTTTGTCAAAGACCAAATGGCTGTAATTTTGTGGGCTTATATCTGGGTCTTCAACCCTTATCCATTGATCTGTGTGTCTATTTTGGAGCCAGTACCAGGCTGTCTTTATAACTATGGATTTGTAGTATAGACTTAGGTTTGGTATGGTAATACCTCCAGCAGTGTTTTTGATACTCAGGATTGTCTTTGCTATCCTGGGTCATTTGTGCCTCCATATGAATTTTGAGATTGTTTGGTCCACTTCTTTGAAGAATTGCTTTGGGATTTTCATTGGTATAGCATTGAATTTGTATATTGCCTTTGGTAGGATGGTCATTTTTACGATGTTGATTCTGCCAATCCAGGAACAAGGGAGGTCTTTCCACCTTCTGGTGTCTTCTGCTATTTCTTTCTTGAGGGTTTTAAAGTCTTCATTGTAAAGGTCTTTTACCTCCTTAGTTAGGTTTATACCAAGGTATTTCATTTTTTTAGGGGTTATAGTAAATGGGATTATTTCTCTCAAGGCTTTTTCACTTCTTTCATTCTGGGCATATAGGAAGGCCTCTGATTTTTGCACATTTATTTTGTATCCTGTCACCCTGCTGAACTTCTCAATTAGTTCCAGGAGCTTCCTGGTGGAGTTTTTGGGATCGCTCAGGTATAAGATCATGTCATCTGCAAATAGGGATAGCTTGACTTCTTCCTTGCCGATTTGAATCCTTCTTATGTCCCTGTCTTGTCTTATGGCTTCAGCTAAGACTTCAAGTACAATATTGAATAGAAGTGGTGAGAGTGGACAGCCTTGTCTAGTTCCTGATCAAAGTGGGAATGCTTCCAATTGTTCCCCATTGAGCATAATCCTTGCTGTAGACTTGTTATATATAGCTTTTATTATATTGATAAAGGTTCCTTCCATTCCTATTGTCTCTAGCGTTTTGATCATAAAAGGCTGTTGGATCTTGTCAAAAGCTTTTTCTGCATCTATCGAGAGTATCATGTGGTCTTGGGCTTTGGACTGGTTTACATGATGAATTACATTTATTGATTTGCGTATGTTGAACCAACCTTGTGTGCCGGGGATGAAGCCTACTTGGTCCCCGTGAATGATCTTTTTAATTTGTTTTTGATTCCGATTTGCTAAGACTTTGTTGAGAATCTTTGCGTCTGTGTTCATCAGGGAGATCGGCCTATAGTTTGCTTTTTTAAGTGAATCTTTATTAGGTTTTGGGATTAAAACGATATTAGCTTCATAGAAGGAATTTGGTAGTGTTCTTCCTTTGCTACTTGATGGAACAGTTTAAGGAGTATTGGTGTTATTAACTCCTTAAATGTCTGGTAGAACTCTGTGCTGAATCCATCTGGTCCAGGACATTATTTGGTGGGAAGATTTGAGATTACTTCTTCAATTTCCTTATATGTTATAGGACTATTTAAATAATTCACAACTTCCTGATTAAATTTCGGTAAGTTGTTTTTACTTAGAAATTCATCCATCTCTTTTGTGTTGTCAAACTTCACAGAGTATAAGTTTTTGAAATATGATGTAATAATTCTCTGGATTTCTTGGGTATCAGTCGTGATAACTCCATGTTCATTTCTGATTTTGTTAATTTGGGTTTTCTCTCTCCTGCTTTTGGTTAATTTAGCTAGGGGTGTATCAATCTTATTGATTCTTTCAAAGAACCAGCTTTTTGACTGGTTGATTTTTTCTATTGTTTTCTTAATCTCGATTTCAGATATTTCTCCCCTTATTTTGCTAATCTCCTCTCTTCTACTACTTTTGGGATCAGATTGCTCTAGTTTCTCTAAAGCTTTAAGCTGCATTGATAAGTTGTTTATTTCTGATGTTTCCATTTTTTGATGTAGGCATTAAGAGCTATGACCTCACCTCTTAGAACAGCTTTCATTGTGTCCTAGAGATTTTGGTAAATTGTATTTTCATTATTATTCACTTTCAGGAAATCTTGAATTTCCTTTTTAATTTCTTCCTGAATCCAGTTCTCATTCAGCATCATATTGTTAAGTTTCCAGGAGTTAGTGTATTTTCTCTTGTTTGATGTGTTGTGGATGTCCAGTTTTAGGCCATGGTGGTCTGATAGGGCACAGGGTAGAATTTCAACTTTCCTGTATATGTGGAGATTCATTTTGTGGCCCAGTATGTGATCTATTTTGGAGAAAGTTCCGTGTGCTGCTGAGAAAAATGTGTATTCTTTGGTTTGTGAATGAAAAGTTCAATAGAGATCTGTAAGGTCCATTTCTTTCAGGGTTTGATTAAGTTCCAAAGTGTCTCTGTTCAGCTTTTGACCTGTTGATCTATCCCATGCTGAGAGGGCGGTGTTGAAGTCCCCAAGAATTATCGTTTGGGGGCTGACTTCTTGCTTTAGACGCTGTAGGGTTTTCTTAATGAATGTAGAGGGGCCCGTATTGGGTGCATATATGTTCAATATTTTGAAGCCTTCCTGGTGAATTGTACCTGTGACTAAAATGTAGTATCCATCCGTGTCTCTTATAATTTTCTTTGGTTTGAAGTCCACTTTGTCAGATATCATAATGGCTACCCCTGCCTGTTTTCTGCTTCCATTAGCCTGTAGAATTATTGACCATCCTTTTATTTTTAGGGCATGCCTATCTTTTGTGATGAGATGGGTTTCCTGCAGGCAGCAGATTGATGGATTGTGATTTTTAATCCAAACTTGTAATATGTGTCTCTTGATCGGTGAGTTAATTCTATTAACATTTAGTGTTATAATGGAGAAGCTATTTTTAATTCCAGACATTTATTATGTTTAGTAGTTTTTATAAGTATATTGCTTCGCTTTTCATGGTGTTATACTTGCCTTCTGTTCTCCTGGATATGCCTGTATTTTTCTTCATGTTTGAGTATCATTTCTAGCATTTTTTGAAGGCCTGGTTTGGTGGACATGTATCCCTTCAAGTTGTCTTTGTGCTGGAAGATTTTTCTTTCTCCCTCGATCATGACAGATAGTTTTGCAGGGTAAATCAGCCTGGGTTGACATTTTTGCTCATTCAATACTTGAAGTATGTCTCTCCAAGCTCTTCTTGCTTTTACTGCTTTGACTGAGAAGTCATATGTTATTTTAATAGGTTTACCTTTAAAAGTGACTTGTTTTTTCTCCCTTGAAGATCTCAGCACCAGTTCTTTATCTTGAATGTGGAGTGTTTTAACTATTATTTGCCGTGGCAAGCTTCTGGTTTGGTCGTATCTGTTTGGGGTGTGGAATGCCTCTTGTATATGGAGGGGCCTCTTTTTTAGATGAGGAAAGTTTTCCTTGATGATCGTTTGAAAAATTTCCTCAGGGGTGATATTTTGAGATTCTTGCTCTGGTATTCCATGAATACGCATGTTAGGCTTCTTCAGGGTGTCCCATATCTCCTGAATATTTCTCTCAAGTATCTTTTTGGCTTTAACAACCTCTTCCATTGAGCTGGCTAATACTCCCACTTTATCTTCAAGGTCTGAAATTCTGTTTTCTGCTTCATTAGTTCTGCTGATAAGACTCTCTGTGGAGTTCTGGGTTGAAGATAACTTGTCTTGTAGCTCAGTTTTAAACTCTGCTTGTGTCTGTTTTAACTGCTCTATGCCAGTTTTTGTTTCTTGCACTGTTTTTCTCAACTCCTCCAAATGTCTGTTGTGTTCCTCTTCAAAGCGATTGTTTCGATTATTTAATTCCTCCCGGATTTCCTCTTTCATAGCACTGAACATGGTAATGATCATATTTTGAAGGTCGTTATCCTGGGTCAGGCTTCCTTGGCCATTTTCCGTGGGTTTGTTCTGGTTGGAGTCTAACATTATGGGATTAATTCCTTCAGTGGGAGATTTGTTTACTTGAGTGTTGTTTCTCCTGGATTTGCACTTTGACTTGGGCATGTCGTTTTAACTCTTAAGATCTTCTTTCAATTTCTGTGCGTTTTTCACTAAACTGAATTATTTGACCTGGGGTTTTGGGGGTGGGCGGAGACGGAGCCTACCTAGGTCGAGGTGAGTCCAGGCTGGACCCCGCGCGTCCTGGATGGCAGAGTGGGGCAAGGAAGGATGGGGCATCAGTGGGCGCTATTTAACCTGGGGGACCTGGGGGCGAGCCCAGGCGCAGGGGGGTGCCCTCTCCTCTTCCCAGGCCCTGGGCATGCGGCTTCAGCTGGATGGTGGGAGGAGCTGGGTCCCTTGGGCGGCCTGGGGTTCTGGGAGTGGGCAGGGACCGAGCTTGCCTAGGTCGCTGCGGTGAGGCCCGGCTGGACCGCCCGCGTGCGTCCCGGGCGGCGGAGTGGAGGGAAGGGAGGATGGGGCGCTGGCGGGGCACTATTTAAACCTGGGGGACCTGGGGACAGGGCCCGGGTGCAGAGGGGGTGCCCTCTTCTCCTCCCAGGCCCTGTGCGCGCGCGGCTCCGGCTGGATGGTACGTTCAAGGATTTTTAAATGATTCCATACTTTGACATCAACTTGACAATTGAGAACAGAGCCTTCAGACACACCTATGAAAAATTAGTTAAGACAAGCACTGAGCAAGCCCCCATGGTGGTGGTGGGACATTCTCCAGGCAGTGGAATAAGCTGCTCGATATTTTGGCAGACCAGCAAGCTAGGAAGTATGCCCTCTCTCAGTTCTTCCTTAGGAAGTAAAATGACTAATAAGTAGACGCAGAGCTCAATTCCTGGAAATCACTGTACACTTTTGTGTCAACTGTTCTATACATATGTAACCTTATTTTTCATGTATCTATGTAGATACCTAGTTAAATATGCTTTGGGTTCACTGATGCTGAACTCACAGTCAAGAGCCACTTCATTCATACCTGAACACAAATATACACATACATATACATATATCCAACTCAGGTGATTTCTACACCCACCCACCAAGCACACCCTGTGCTTGGAAATATTAGCCAGAGTTTCAACATTGCACATAGGGGCCACCTCCAGCAGCAACATTACCAGCAAAGGTCTGATAATCAAACCCTGAGACAGTAAATTGCCTATGTGAAACAATGGAGAGACCACCTTGCTCCAGTTTTTAGTCTTCTTTTGATTGCTCTGTAATTGTCCACAGAATTTCAAGACCACCAATCATGAGGTCTTCATGTTCACAGAAACTTTCACCAAGTAGGCAAATTAAAAAACACAGAGTCTGTTGGCAATGATATAACATGTGCTTCTTTAGTATGACCCCAAGTATTTACTATTGCACCATTTCTGACTTCATAAAACACAGAACTTTAGTATTCTGAAGCACACTGGGCTCTAAGGACATGGGGTAGACTCCTATGGGTCCCTTTTTTTCACTTGGATGTTGTTATTCTGGGGCCTGAAAAAAGGTATAAATGTACTTTTCATGACTTTGATACAAATAAGCCTGTATCTTGCTGATGTTAAAAAGAACATGCATACTGAATCAAGGGAGCTTTATGGAATCAATGCAGGTGAAATACATACAACTTGCAAGCCCTCTGAGAAATATCTGCCACGTTGTCTCTGGAAGAAGCATTTTTCATTCTCTCGTTCAACTCATTTTCAGATTCAAGAATGTAAAAGACCTCCCACCACCCTACCCCCCCCCCAACACACACATTTTCTCTAGTGTTCTTAGGTCATTTTGAGCTCTGTTTAGGGCAATAATTGAAATATCATTGCATTTACTTCTCAGACTCTGACATTTTGAGGGACAGAAACAAGAAGGTAACAAAAAGGATGACAATGAAATCCATAAACACATGCTCAGTTCTGCAGAAAGAGCAAGAAACTGTAAATCAAAAACTAGAAAACTTCACTTCTCTGGGTCAGACATAGGACACTCACAATGAACTTCATAAGCATATTAATACTTTTTAAAAGACATATTAGTTCCCTTACATAGATGCCAGGAAGTTGAAACTCTTGGAAGCCTCTGTTTCTGCACATACAATACAGACTTGGAAACCAAATGTTCTTGCACAAGTGTTAATTAATGCATTTATAGCTACAGCGGTTACTTTGTATTCAAGATAAGCTTGGGGGAAAATATGGTTAATGGGCAATTCATTTTCAAATTATGCTATTTTTGCCCATCAATTTGCCTGACAGCTGCATTCTCCTATTGTCAATAAATTACCCCCACGAGGTGGCAATACGTGGTAACCCTATAGCAGATGTAAAGTGGTTTGATCCCCAGTGATGTGAAGAATTGGAAACTGAGCCCTGTTTGGATCGTCCAGATGAAGTTACACTGTCAGGGTATATTACGTGGGACTGTCTGTCCCTTCAGAAATAGCTGCCTTCTTCAGGTCTGCCTTATGACTTAATCCCAACCCATGCACAGTGTCTAGTAAAATATCCGCCAGTGCTAAATGATGATAGTCAGAGACTGAGAGACTTTCAGAAAGACAACATGGTGTGCTCAAATGTAGCAAAAGAAGCCCCCAGATGTGAGAAGAATGAGAGCCTCATCTTTGAAGATCTTAAAACCAAATACGAAATTGGGGGCGGTCTGTGTTATCACCCTTCCATGGCAATATTAAAGAATTTCAGTAATGTAAGGAACAGGCACATGTCTCTACAGGCAAAGGCACTTGCCGCCAAGCCTGACATCTGAGCTGGATCCCTAGAACCTATATAATGAAGGGTAAAAAACAAATTCCTCAAGTTGTCCCTCTGACCTCCCCAAGTGCACCTTGGCACACATACACATCCCTTGCATACATATATGTACACATACATACAAAAACACATAACATCACAAATATACACATACGTATACATCATAGTTAGGCACAGGTGTCAACTTGAATGTTAAAGTTTGAGCTCTGGGCATATTTATAGAGAATTAGTGGTTGAGTTAGGCCCAGAGCAAAGCTGCAGGAGATTGTCTAGCTGATGGGGAAGGCCCATCCCATGATGGGTAGGATTAGGCCCTAGAATAAAATACAGAAAGCTGGATGAGAGAGTTGGCATCCTTGTGTATACTTGGCTAGACATACTAGTTGGCAAGTAAGGATCATTCCTCTCTGAGCCGTTATGTGGCAATGCTGTGGCCAGTTTCCTCAGCCCTGGTGTTGGTGCATGCTCTCCTGTCAAGGTGGACTACAGACTGTAACCAGACTATCAGTAAGGAAATAAATCCTTTGTTCCCTTACACTATTTGATGGTCATTTATCAGCAACCATGCAAGAGAACTGCAACACTTCCACAAGTGCAGCTTAGCACACATACACTCCCCTTGCATACATAAATATACATACATACAAAAACACATAATCTCACAAATATACACATACATACATATGCACACACATATTCATACATACATTTATACAACACATGTATACAGATAGACATTTATGCATATATACACGTATACACACATAAAGAGAGGTAACTTGATATACCATAGAGTCCTGAGCCCCCACAGGAGTAGACAAGCCAGAATGAACCCTGGGATCCATAGAAGCATACAGGCAGAAGGGTTGGAGGATATGAGAGGGAATGATGGCGGGGGGGAGCTGGGATGAATAATCAATATGTTTGTAATAATAGAAAAAAATAAAAATAGGAAAAAATAATGTCAGTAGTGAAATATTTCTTAGTGGATGAAACCCCTTTAGGTGGATTATGTGACATATTAGCATAGTCATGGGTTCAGATTTGTTAGTGTTTCTTTGCTAGACACTGTATTTTCTGTATAATTTGGTCCAGTCTCAATGCAGGGACGCTGCACATGCAGAAGTCAGGAACCTGCAGTCTCAGAATGCTCTGGCTTCCCTTAACTGTGGTCCCTATGTCTGGCCCCTGAGGTGCTACACAAGTTGAAAACTTGTTTCAAGTTGAAAACTAGATTTCAAGCAGACACACAATGATTGTAAGGAGGAGAAGAATGGCAAGTTCTTTCTGTTACTTCATACGAGAGAACAGAACTTGCATGCTCATTTGAAAACAGTAAGGCTGAATTGGCAGCTTGGTCCAGCTCTGGGTTTTATCTTCAGCTCCCAATTAATAAATTTAGTTCATTAAAAACAATGAAACCGTACAAGGTTTGAGGAGGTAATATGTCTGCTAAGTAAGTTCAAATTTTATTCCAGACATGGTCTATTCCACTAAATAATAAAAAATATGTTTAAGATTGAAATAAACCACTGGAGTATTGCTATTTGCTTTGCTGCAACCAAAAGACAGGATTCTCCAATATTAAATCAGTGGTATTATTTCATTATTTTAGTTGTGCCTTTAGCAATGTTTCTATTTTATTAAAAAATAATTTATTCACTGCCACACAATTAGTCACATAGAATATTATCATAGTAGAATGTCATCCAAGCATGAAGTCAAACCTTTTAAAAGTTGTTGTGGATTCTTTTTCTTTGGTATTATAATACTTATTTTCTTTTCTTCTTTGTTTTTATTAGCATGATGCTAAAGATATGAAGCCCAACAAAAGAACATGTTCATCCTGTGATATTTTGTTTGTTATTAATATTTCATATCAGGTTTTGTTTTTCATGTAGATAGATATGATGCTAGAAAAAAAAATCTGGCAGGCACATCAAATGTTGATGCCCATAGAAGAAAGCCTCACCATTTGTTTTGGTCAGAGGAACTTCCTTCTGTAGTGATCAGAAGTGACCACGGAGATTCCTCACAGTCAAAGAAGAGAGTTTATGTGACTGACGAATGTTCAGCCACAAATGAGACATCTATACCCCCCATCCTAAGACTCAGGATGCATCATCGGAAAAGAAATAGAAGGAATGGCCAAGCGGAAGTAAGAGAGGAAAAGGGGTGGGGCCCTGACTTCCACTGACGCGGGAACTGATCAAATGAACTCCTGCTTCACCTCTCCATCATCAACTAACTCTTCCCAACTTCTCAACCCAATAACGCCATGATTCCATCCGACCAGATGCTAAAAAGGAAGTGTGGTCTCCCACTCCATAAAACCCATCTCTTTGTGGCACACACACCATCCACATTATCAACCAGCCTGCTAGCATCTCATCACACTCTTCACAAATTGGCTCCTTAGCTCTTGTCCTCTTGACAGTTCATTTTCTGGCAGAGAAGCTACAGCAATATTTGTAAGTGAAAATTATATCTTGCCGCTTTGTTGCTTCAAATCTTTCAGGCGCAGTCTACTGCACTCAGAAGAAGACTGAAAACCTTTAGTCCATTCCTACAGCTCCACCACAGCCTTGCCTACATCTCAGCGCCAGTGCCAAGAATGCTCTGTTGGCATCAGGCACAATCTGCACGTGCTGTGTATTTCTGCTTGCTCTGGTTACCCTGTGCCTGTCTATGAAGCTCTCACTTCTGGTCTATGTACCACTCACCCCCTTTTGTGTATCCCCTTGTGTGCCACTTTCTTGCAGAGGATTTTACTGACCGACCAATAGATAAAGTTCTAAAGCTTTTTTCTAGCACACAAACTTTATAGATATCACATAGCTTCTTTACTTGTGTAATTACTTGTTGTCTATCTCTTGTGACAAGAAAAAAATTGAATTTGCTGAAAGTAAGAATTTAAATTGACTTGTTTACCACTAAATATTCTGTGCTAAAAGCATACAAAACCTTCAATAAATGTTTGCTAATTGAAGAAATTCATGAGATTACATGAGATTATATGAGATAAGATATAAATCACTATTAATCATGTTACCAACTCTCAAAACTTCTATAAGTTCATCATATAGTAATCTGACACTGCAGATTACTCTAACACATATAACCCCAATTTTAATGCACTTATAATCTTAAAAATCCCTAAGCTCACTAGTGTCAGAAACTTCTTTAGATTATACCACATCACTCAATGTGCACACTTTAGACATTTCAGTTAGCATAATTCACTCAGAAGTTTTCAGGGTATTATGAGGCCTTGCTAGTGTTCAGAATGTAGACTGTGTGGGACAGTCATTGAAACAAGTGGCTCAGAGTATAACTAGGAATAAAACGAAATTTTATATGGCATAGAAAAATGATCTAGGTCATAATGCACTTATTTTTCTTCAAATCCTCAGCATTTGATCTGTCAGAAAGCAACTGCAGCCTTCAAACCAAAGCTTCAATATATCACTCTCATGTTGTATTTCACATGAATTCTGAGAGCAGTCATGAAGAACAAGACCTTGGAGCTACTCTGTGTGTGTGAAACCAAGTGACAATAGGTAGGAGAAAGTTCTTCTGAAATAAGCTTGTATGAGACACAAATGGGCTAAATGCACCCCACACACATGTTCACATGCATGCTATACATAAACATGCATACACACTTCTACAAACACATACAAACATACAAGCATACACATATACATGCACACAAGTATACACAAACACTACTACTACCACCATCAAAAATAAAAATAATGGGGTCAGCAAGATGATTCCGCAGTTAAAGGTGCCTGTACACACAGACCTGGCAATGTGAATTCAATCTCCAGAGCCCACATGGTAGAAGGAGTAAACCAGCTTCTGTCGTTGTTCTTGGACTTCCACTGGCTCACTATGGTGTGTATTCATTTACTCTTAATTTTTTTTCTCTCTCTCTCTCACTTGCTCTCTCTTTTTCTACTGTCTTCTTCTTGTTCTCACTCAAATAAATAGATAAAATACTAAAAAGAATTTAAAAAAAAAGAGTAAATAGAATACACACTCGATTTCTTGACCTTGGCCGAATCCTTGTACAAATGCTGATCTCTGTACTTCAGCTGATTTACTATGATTATCAGCTTCACTTGATAGTTCTGCCCAGAAATGAGAAGGCAAGTGAAAAATATAAAAACCCGCAGAAATAGATAAATATATTCCTGCAGTGTTTCTAGTTTATCCAATAGCAGAATGAGTTTCTAGGATATTTTTACATGACTATATGTATATGCCTAATTAATATACAATTTAGTCTTACCTTGCACATAATATAGAATAGAACCATCTTCTATGTTATTTAAGCATTCAGTATATGGCAATAACATGGAATATACACAGTTGTACAACATAATGTCTTGGTTACATTCCATCAAGCCACTTCACGTTTTTTTACTGAAATATTACCTAATATTTAGGCTGTTTCAAAACAAACTTTACTTTCATCTGACTCTTCCTTCTTTTTTGAAGTTTATTTCCTAAAAACCACATTTTCAAGAAGAAACCACTGAATTAAGGCAATGACATGGGCATAGAAGAATCCTTGTAGATTTATCCTTTTCAGCCAAGGTCTCAATACATGTTAGGCATTCAACATAAGGTTATAAAATTTTAAGAAGTAAAAAAAGGCATGTAAATGTTTACATGTGGTGTATACTTGAGAAAAATCTCACTAAATCTCAATTTTAACCAGATATCGCTTGGTACTATCCAGACACCTGAATTTCCCAACAACCCCTGTATTCTAGAAAGGTCTTTCCCAATTCTGGCCAAGATTATTCCAGTCTTTCCCTGTCAGATTATATTACTCACCACACCTCTTCAGACTTCATAAAAGTGCTTTCTACCAGCTCTTGGTTCTATTTTCTTGTGCTGATGTTTCTGTTCCAAAATATTCCCCAACCATATGCAGAGTTCTGAGATGAAAAGTACCAGTGCCGTGTTGGCATCTTATCGTCCTTCCCACAGGTGGGCCAATGGAAGTTGTCTTTAGATGTTGGCAATAAGAAGGGATACTGGTGGAAAACCCTTGAATAGTTTGCAAAGTGATTGCAGTGGAAAATTTATTCCCTGACCAGAAGGTGGTAGGGGTTGTACTCAGGAGTTGGGGAGAGGAATAAGATGAGGGTTCTCCCTTTGCTACAGCTCTTTTCTCTTGGAGCCCTAGGAGGCTAGTGCATGCACCTTCTCCCAAGTTCTCCTCTACTTCTGGACAATTGTCAATATATTCCAGTTTTCCAGTTAATCCTGCAACCATCCTGCAAGCACGTGCTGAGATCCTAAAGAGAATTATTCAGATAGATTGACACAGCTAGTCAATCTCCTGCCTGCCCTGATCACCAAATGATTATTTAGGTTCAGGAAATGGGTAAGACATAGGGATAAAGCAAACTCTCTACTAGTGGAAACTCTCAGAAAGACAGAGAAATCTATCTCCACATAATTTTTTATAGTCGGTGAATAAGTATTTTCTTACACTCAGGATACTCAGAACCAAGAAATGTCCATGAGGATAAGGGTGATTATTGTAAAGAAAGACATGCAATAATTTTAAACAATGACGACATTTGACACTAGAAGTTGGCCGCTGTTATGTGAACATTTTAGATCCTCCTGGTATGGGAACTTTCCCAGCATATTCTGCCTAAATAAAGCACACACTAGTGTGATCAATTATCCCAATTAGAATGAGCATTAAGAGTATCTTGTTAGAAGAAAAAACTTTTCAATGTGTTTCTAAATGCATAGTTTTGGCTGGTAAATAGTTCACATTTCTGCATGTCCAAAAAAGTATTTAAATAGTGCAGCTTTTTAAAATATTGTAACCAGAGCTAGAGAGATGACTCAGGGGTTAAGATCTGCTTCACAAGAAGGAGGTCCTGAGATCAGATCTCAGGTCCCATGTAAAAAACACCAGGGAAAAATGGCAGTGGCCTGCACTTCCAGCCCTGGTGGGTAGAGCTTCAGAAATCCCAGAGAGAAGCAAGAAGGAAATAGAAGAAATCCAGGATGATTCCTGAAGTCATCTTTGGTCCTCCACAGGGACACACAGTGTCTTCTGATACACACATGCACATCATACATGTAAACAAAAGAAATAAAATTTAAAAATATATACCATCAATACATATTTTCATGGTAAAGTATGATTAGACTCTAATGTGAGCTCATACAGTTCTGTGAAGAATGTAAATAACAAGTAAAACAAAGGAAATTTACATAATTCCTACTTCTCATTTGTGCATTTTAACTTAATCAAGTATATTTATTCTAAAATAGAATCATCTGATGACATACAAAAAACATAATCATCTGTGGAGGAAAAATGCATACAGCTTATTCCAATCTTTCAGTAATTTATTCAATTTGGCAACATTTCCTTCTAAAAGAAAAGCACTTGTCCTTTTACAAAAGGTCAGACTTAAAAGTTTTATATTATTGGGGTGATTATGTAATTATTATCCATATTTATACCATTATGATTGATATCATTATGAATCAATAATGACTCCTATCAACTGCTACTAAGAGATCTAGGGAAATAAGAATTGTATCCAAACAATTGAGCCATCAGGACTTCAGTGGATAGTTCAACAAGAATAGTCTGTGTGGGCAGAATGAGGCAGGATTCAAAAATAAAGTCTATAATATGAGTCAGAGGATGCAGTTCATCCTCAATACAGTGATTACCTAGGGTGCAAAAAACTATGCATCTCCAATACCACCTAAAGCTAGAAACGGTGGCTCACACTGTAATCCCAGTGCTAGGGTGGTGGGTCAAAGAAATGAGAAGTACAAGAACATTCGTGTCTACATAGAGGATTAGAGACCAGCCTGATATATGCAAAACCATGTCTCAAACAGATAAATAATGGGTAGGTAAATAGATGATTAATGATATATAGATAGATGACAGAGACAAATAATAGATGATAGATAAATAATCAAAGATAGATAGATAGATAGATATTAGTAGATAATTGACTGATATATGATGAGGTAGATCTTAGATACATGACTAGATAGATTATAGATACATAGATAAGAAAATTATTAATGATATATAGATGACAGATGACAAATAAATGATAGATGGTAGATAAATAGAAGAAGATAGATGATAAATACTTGGATAGATTTATGAAAGACAGACATAGTGATTGATTGATATATGGACAGATAGATAATTGATAGATGTATGATGGATAATAGGTAAATAGATGTTAGATATATGGATAGATAAAAGGTAGATAAATAGGTAGATAGATGACACATTGATAGTTAATAGACTGATGACAGATTTTTAGATAGATGATGATGAAAACAGATAGATAGATAAATAGATAGATAGATCAATCAAGAAGCTTCAAAGCACAAAGGAATAGGAAGTAGCAAACAAGCATGATCAGCTAAATAAGCATCATGGTTACTGTATTCTAGATGGTGAAGACGACTTGAAAGGGGAACAGGAAGTGATGTCATCATACTGATTCTCTCCCTTCCCTTGTTCACTGTTTGCTAACGCAGAGGTAGGCTGTGGTCCCCTAACCAGGAGAAGAAGGCTGATCCAGGAATGCAAGCAGGCCAAGCCATTTGGCTACTTTTCCCAAGTCACTTGAGCATTGATCAGGAACACTTATCAATCAACTGGCACTGGCTCATCTGGAAGTTCCCACCTGGACAAGGCTGTGCAGCATCTCCGCCAACCAAGGGACACTAGCATGTCCATATCAGGGTCTCCTTAGCTGAGTTACCACAGTGCTCCACAGCAAACCTCATATTAGGAATTATTATATCAGCTTGTAAAAGTCAATAGTGACCTTGCCTCTGTTGTCCCATTATTCCACGAGATCATGGTGACCATATATTGGTTTATCTAGAATAGTTTCTATATGCACTTGTTCTAGTTTACAGTTTCAGTGTCAAATGCATTTGAGGTTTGATCCTGAACTGTATGCTCACATACATGGACAGAAGCAATTGAGTTCACCTCTTCTTTTCATGGATTTTAAACTTTCACTGGGTTCTTCTCTAGGTTCCACAAAATGAGCTGGTGAGGTGCAAAAGAAATGTATGCATTTTCATTGAGTAGCAGGTTATTTCCTTATGCTGTCCCAAAATTCCAGATATTGACAACACCAAGATGAGTGAGACACATGGTTTCTTAAAACTCATGGAATTCATAATACATTATAATCACGCACAATGTTAGAGTGAGTCATTGCATATCATGGAAGCCCAGAAGAGGCAATCATAAATGAGAATGGGTTAAGGAAGATCATTTCTGTGATCCCACAGAGAAGGTGGCTCCCAAGATGGGAGTAAGGCAGAGTGAAGGGCCTCATGCAAGATAGACACCTTTTGACTTTGTAATGCTGCTGGGTAGATTTTATTTACATTTTTAGAGAATAATATAAATCAGTGATCTCTCCATGTTCTTTCAATGGCTTGATAAAAGTAGCTACAGGAGCAGCTCATGATGCACCATATCAATGATAGTTCTGGTTGCCAATGGATCCCTTGAAGGGGGAAAAAAATCCATGTTGAAAAGAGATTGGAAAGGTATGTATGTTTCCAAGACACCACGGTGTGTTGATGGAGCTTCAACAAGGAAATCTAACATAGCTCAGTGCTTAACTATCCTTGCTACACACTAAGAGTAAGATCCACAATTCCAAATAGGGGAAAAAATGACACTAAAGTTGGAATCAACTACATACATTATGAGATTTAAGTTGGAGCTTCATTTGTTTCAAAACAGTGCAAAAGCCACACATCTTATCAATACAGAAAACATTCAACATCATCATGAAGTGATGAGCAACCTGTTCTCTTATATTCTTTCATAATTCTCCTGCTCAGATCATCTCCAGCTTCAAAGAATGAGTGTTTTTCATCTTGAGGACATTTGCTCCTTTCCCATTCCTTGATTTTTAAGTCAATATTCCATCATCAGTTAGGTTTTTCAAGTATAATAATTTGTTTATCGATTGCATACATCAGAGCAGACAAAAAAACGTACATTATCATCAATCTTAAAATAGCCTCATTATCAGCATTTTATGGGAAAGTTCACCAAGATTAAGTAGTTTTGCTACAAAGATCTTCTTTCTGCAGAGTGACTGTTTCCCTACAAATACAGACAGACATGGAAGGACTGAGAAAGGAAGGAATGTAACTTAGACAGTACTTGGGCCAATATCTGTGAGGACAACAAATGAGATAATGAGTCACATTAGGGAAAGTTTATAATTTCCCATCATAATTAGAATTTCAGAGATGTCATCAAAATTTACAGTGCACCTGTGCTCATGACCCAAGTGAAAATACATCAAGACTAGTGAGCCATCAGCAACAAAGAAAACGTGACATTATATTTATGTGCTAATTTTTAAAAATAAATTATCATAAATGCTACACTTTGGGTACATAGACAAATATTGCTCTAAGATAATCAATCTCTTGATTTTGCAGATAAATTGGTTTTCTTTCCAGTCATCTGGATATTTAAGGTCAATGAGATGGATTTTATATTGTATCCTGATCATTAATAAATCCTAGGTTGTCCTCATAATATGATATTGCTTTAGATTTAATTAGATCCACACCTCCTGCCGAAATGAAGAATGCAATAATGATCATATTCCCAAGCTGTATAATTTTAATATTTCAGACTATAAACATTCTGACCAGTTTGCTGATTATTTTACCAAATCTCCTATTAGAAAGAAAAGTTCTAAACAAAAAATTTTAAGTAAAAGAGTATAATTTTTGTAACTTGTCCAATTGTTTTAAAAGGTGTTATTATTATTTTTAAGCATCATGTATTCATTTAAGAGTTCTTTTTAAAACAATGTCAGAAAGTAACCAGAAGAAATTCAAAACCATTAGCAATAGTAAGTACCACTTCTTCTGCTCCACAAGCAATGATTATTATCTTATTTCTGGATGGATGTCTATCTGTTCATGTTGATTGTATATCCAAAGGATATCCTATATGATTTCTTCATGGGCTTTGTTTCTCAGACAATATACTAGAAGTGCATATCTACACATTGAAAAAGAGTGGAAAAATTCTCAGGAGAATCTCTTTTAGGGTTTGGGGATTCACTGCATGTGGCACTATTGATTTAGGGAGGCCCTAGCCTGACTCCCGAATTCAGGACAAGCCTGGACACGTACAGACATGTCCCGGACATGTCCCAATAGAGAACCATGTGGGCGGAGGAATGAATAACCAATGGGAAGCGGCCATCTAACCTGCCCCTGCAATGGACATCTAGTAAACAGTTAAGTGATTGGAGGCTGTGTCCCCCACCCCCCCAGCAGAGGGATGCAACACCCTGACCCTACATAAGTCCAAACACCTCCTTAATAAATTGAATCTGCAGCAAACTCGTCCACTGCTTGCTTCTCACCTGATTCCCAGGGTCTAGGTAGTGACACTGTGCTGGGTGGCCCCCTTGCCTCGAGCCCCAAGGCTCCGCTGTTTCTCCCTCCTTTCCCCAGCTAGCCCAGTGGGGATTTGGCAACAACTGTACTTCTGTCAAAGAGGATTGAAAATCATCATCTATTCTGATTTTGTAACATTCAAACCTAATATTGTGTAAAATATCCTCCTCAGGATGCTCAGCTTCCAGGAGTAGATACAGACAACATTCCACCTTGACCGATGCTAAGGGACATGGGTGGCAACCCATGTCCACTCTGGAGAGTGCTAGATGGCTCCGATAGTTTTGCCAGCGGTGATTTTGGCTTCAGTGGGGATGATGCTGGTGGTCTATGGGAAGCTCAAGATAAACAGAGCCCCATAAGCCTTACCAGGGCATCCACCACCTCCACTGGCACTTCCATGGCATCATTCAGGAACTTTATTTTTAGGACCCAAAGGATAAGTCCATGCCAGCCATAACTGAATCTTCTTTAAAGATTAACTAATTAGCTTGAAGCTTTCATTGCATGGACTTTAAAAGTCATCCAACTAATAGCATAATGACCGATACTGAATCACTAAATGTTCTTTAGATATAAAAATACTTCAGCTCAGACCAGCTCAGACGGAGTGCTTTTCTCTAAGAGTCCAGGGTAGGATTGAATATCAATCCTTTTGCTTTTCTACATATCTCTGTTGCTTCCTGCAGCCATGACACTTCAGGAAAAAGCATTCAGACAAAAGTGAGAGAAAGGAGCTTCTGTCTTTTCTGGAGTTTCTGTGTTGAGAACTTTTCCCTACATGCCTCCAGGAGATGTTCTCCCTGGATCTTCTTGTAGGGGACATGGTGCCACTTCTTTGTTCAGAGCAGAGGGTCAAGGCTTGCCCTCCCTGAGGAAACTCAGAGACCAAAGAATGACTTTGCAAAATAAGGAGGATGATATTCATGCTGGGGAGACGATTCATTCACACGCTGCAGTATCAATGTCCCCTTGAGCTATGCAGATCATGAAGATGTGCTTTTCACTTCAGTCCTGTCTGCCTTCAGACGAACACCATCATCCTCCACTAATTATCTTATTTCATTCTTCCTGGTCTGTCTGCCTCCTTTCTGAACAATTAACAATGATTCTTATACACAGGTACCCTATAGGACAGCCCACACATGGGAATCTTTAGCATTCATTCAGCAGATTATGCACAATTTCTTTGATGATAACAACAGCCCCATGAGGTAACAGGGATGGGAAGGACAGTGTAACTTCATAGTAACTTTTAGAATAACCTCTAGTTCAGAGTAAATAATGTGACTTATGTATGTGTATGCGTGTTGATTCTTTTTTTTTTTTTTTAGATTATTACCTCTTTTTGTTTTATTTCAGCTCATACAAACTTATTAGGTACACCAGTTCCCTCCCTCCCTCCTCCTCCCCCCGTACCCCCTGCTCCCCCTCCCCACCCCTCTCCCTCCCCATCCCCCAGTGCCTCCCACCCCAATTCCCAGAGAGTCCTTTCTTGTGCATGACTGATTTTCCTCTGGGCCCTCCTCTCCGATGACGTACAAGGACCCAGTGGCCTTTGCCGAACCCTTTCCCGTGTTCCCCTTAGGTATAGGAACACTGCTGTGGCTGCCAATCCTTTGCCTCCAAGGATCTTGGTGCCTTTAGCAGATGCTAGACTTTGTGAGGTCAACAGTGTGTTGGACAATGCGCAGGGCATGCAAAGTCCAATTATGATTGCTTCAGCCCTAACTACTATAGAGTATCTTACATATCATTGCTCCTCCCATCCTTATGCTCTTACACTCTTACCGCCCCCTCTTCCGCAAATTTCCCTGAGCTTCAAGATGGGGAGAGACTAAGCTGGCCTAGTTCTAGGTGGTTGATATAGAGTCTCTGAAGTTCTGGATTGTGGTTTGTTGATTTTCTTTTGCAGTTTTGCTGCTCCTGCAATGCCCTTCACTCCATCCTGGTGGGCATTGTATGTTACCCCCTGGCCAGAGACAAAAAGCTGTTAGAGTCTTGTGATAAAAGCACATTCAAAGGTAGATGTAATAAAAGTGGGAAACCACAGTGAGGGAGGGGTCTATCACCCATTTGCAAAATTGTTACTTTTTATCTGCCAGACTATATGCCCTCCTCTTCTGGTGAGATCACTCCCCCTCAGTAGTAAATGATCAGGAACAAAAGTCTGTGAACTTAATCAGATGTCTCATTACTTATTTGGGTCCTTGGTGGAGGCCTATTTTCCCTGCTGTAACATGGTCCCTTCTCTCCTTCTTTCTGGTGTGGCCCTCCTACCCCATCCCTCCTGTTCATAATCCTTGGAATTCCTGTCTCTAGGTGGGCTGGGTGGGTTTGGTACTAGGAGCCACCTATTAGGGAGTACATACGGCGCTTAATTTTCTGGGTCTGGGATACTTCACTTAATACAATTGTTTCTAATGACATCCATTTCCCGGCAAATTCCAGTAATTCATCATTTTTGATGGCTGAATAGTACTCCATTGTATAGATATACCACTTTTCCTTATCCATTCGTCAACTGTTGGACATTTGGGCTGATTCCATGACTTTGCTATTGTAAACAGTGCTGCTATGAACATGGTCATGCTTGTGCTATCGAGGCGAACCTCTGCTGTATGGGGGTTATTAGCAAAAGTAGAATAGGAGGGTCATATGGCATTTCAATCTTTAATTTCTTTAAGAATCTCCAGACGGCTCGCCAGAGTGGCTGTATGAGCCTGCATTCCCACCAACAATGTAGGAGAGTTCCCCTCTCTCCATATCCTCTCCAGCATTTGTCATTGTTAGTATTGTGGATTTTTGCCATCCTGACCGGGGTGAGATGATATCTCAGGGAAGTTTTGATTTGCATTTCCCTGATGGCTAAAGAAGTGGAGCATTTTTTAAGATATTTGTTAGACATTTTAATTTCATCCCTGGTAAAGTTTCTTTTAAGTTCCAGGGCCCATTTTTTAATTGGGCCATTGGTTTCCTTGGTGTTTAGTTTTCTAAGTTCTTTGTGCACTCTGGACAATAGAGCTCTATCAGATATGTGGTTAGTGAAGATTTTCTCCCATTCTGTGGGTTGCCTTTGAGCTCGCATTACAATCTCTTTATCTGAACAGAAGCTCTTTAATTTCACAAGATCCCAACTGTTGAGAGTTGGTAGCAGTGACTGTGCCATTGGATGTCTGTTTAGGAAATGTTGGCCTAGCCCAATCAGCTCGAGGGAGTTCCCTATCCTTTCAACTATGGTTTTTATAGTCTCTGGCCTGATATCAAGGTCCTTGATCCATTTGGAATTAAGTCTTGTACATGGTGACAAGTACGGGTCCAGCTTTAATCTTCTGCATGTGGAGATCCAGTTTTGCCAGCACCATTTGTTGAAGATGCTGTTCTTTTTCCATTGGATTCTTTGGGCCCCTTTGTCAAAGACCAAATGGCTGTAACTTTGTGGGCTTATATCTGGGTCTTCAATCCCTATCCATTGATCTGTGTGTCTATTTTGGAGCCAGTACCAGGCTGTCTTTACAACTATGGATTTGTAGTATAGACTAAGGTTTGGTATGGTTATACCTCCAGCTGTGTTTTTGTTACTCAGGATTGTTTTTGCTATCCTGGGTCTTTTGTGCCTCCATATGAACTTTGAGATTGTTTGGTCAACTTCTTTGAAGAATTGCTTTGGGATTTTCATTGGTATAGCATTGAATCTGTATATTGCCTTTGGTAGGATGGTCATTTTCACGATGTTGATTCTGCCAATCCAGGAACAAGGGAGGTCTTTCCACCTTCTGGTGTCTTCTGCTATTTCTTTCTTTAGGGTTTTAAAGTTTTCATTGTAAAGGTCTTTTACCTCCTTAGTTAGGTTTATACCAAGGTATTTCATTTTTTTAGGGGCTATAATAAATGGTATTGTTTCTCTCAAGGCTTTTTCACTTCTTTCATTCTGGGCATATAGGAAGGCCTCTGATTTTTGCACATTTATTTTGTATCCTGCCACCCTGCTGAACTTCTCAATTAGTTCCAGGAGCTTCCTGGTGGAGTTTTTGGGATCACTCAGGTATAAGATCATGTCATCTGCAAATAGGGATAGCTTGACTTCTTCCTTGCCGATTTGAATCCCTCTTATGTCCCTTTCTTGTTTTATGGCTTCAGCTAAGACTTCAAGTACAATATTGAATAGAAGTGGTGAGAGTGGACAGCCTTGTCTAGTTCCTGATCGAAGTGGGAATGCTTCCAATTGTTCCCCATTGAGCATAATCCTTGCTGTGGGCTTGTTGTATATAGCTTTTATTATATTGATAAAGGTTCCTTCCATTCCTACTGTCTCTAGCGTTTTGATCATAAAAGGCTGTTGGATCTTGTCAAAAGCTTTTTCTGCATCTATCGAGAGTATCATGTGGTCTTGGACTTTGGACTGGTTTACATGATGAATTACATTTATTGATTTGCGTATGTTGAAACAACCTTGTGTGCCGGGGATGAAGTCTACTTGGTCCCCGTGAATGATCTTTTTAATATGTTTTTGAATCCGATTTGCTAAGACTTTGTTGAGAATCTTTGCGTCTGTGTTCATCAGGGAGATCGGCCTATAGTTTTCTTTTTTAAGCGAATCTTTATTAGGTTTTGGGATTAAAACGATATTAGCTTCATAGAAGGAATTTGGTAGTGTTCCTTCCTTTGCTATTTGATGGAAGAGTTTAAGGAGTATTGGTGTTATTAACTCCTTAAATGTCTTGTAGAACTCTGTGCTGAATCCATCTGGTCCAGGACATTTTTTGGTGGGAAGATTCGAGATTACTTCCTCAATTTCCTTATATGTTATAGTACTATTTAAATAATTCACAACTTCCTGATTCAATTTAGGTAAGTTGTGTTTACTTAGAAATTCATCCATCTCTTTTGTGTTGTCAAACTTCACAGAGTATAAGTTTTTGAAATATGATGTTATAATTCTCTGGATTTCTTGGGTATCAGTAGTGATAACTCCATGTTCATTTCTAATTTTGTTAATTTGGGTTTTCTCTCTCTTGCTTTTGGTTAGTTTAGCTAGGGGTGTATCAATCTTATTGATTTTTTCAAAGAACCAGCTTTTTGACTGGTTGATTTTTTCTATCGTTTTCTTAATCTCGATTTCAGATATTTCTCCCCTTATTTTGCTAATCTCCTCTCTTCTACTACTTTTGGGATCAGATTGCTCTAGCTTCTCTAAAGCTTTAAGCTGCATTGTTAAGTTGTTTATTTCTGACGTTTCCATTTTTTTGACGTAGGCATTAAGAGCTATGAACTTACCTCTTAGAACAGCTTTCATTGTGTCCCAGAGATTTTGGTACGTTGTATTTTCGTTATCATTCACTTTCAGGAAATCTTGAATTTCCTTTTTAATTTCTTCCTGAATCCATGTCTCATTCAGCATCATAGTGTTAAGTTTTCAGGAGTTAGTGTATTTTCTCTTGTTTGATGTGTTGTGGATGTCCAGCTTTAGGCCGTGATGGTCTGATAGGGCACAGGTTAGAATTTCAACTTTCTTGTATATGTGTAGATTCATTTTGTGGCCCAATATGTGATCTATTTTGGAGAAAGTTCCTTGTGCTGCTGAGAAAAATGTGTATTCTTTGGTGCGTGGGTGAAAAGTTCGATAGAGATCTGTGAGGTCCATTTCTTTCAGGGTTTGATTAAGTTCCAAAGTGTCTCTGTTAAGCTTTTGACCTGTTGATCTATCCCATGTAGAGAGGGCAGTGTTGAAGTCCCCAAGAATTATCGTTTGGGGGTTGATTTCTTGCTTTAGACGCTGTAGGGTTTTCTTAATGAATGTGGAGGGGCCCGTATTGGGTGCATATATGTTCAGGATTGTGAAGTCTTCCTGGTGAATTGTACCTGTAACTAAAATGTAGTATCCATCCGTGTCTCTTATAATTTTCTTTGGTTTGAAGTCCACTTTGTCTGATAGCATAATGGCTACCCCTGCCTGTTTTCTGCTTCCATTTGCTTGTAGAATTGTTGACCAGCCTTTTATTTTTAGAGCGTGCCTATCTTTTGTGGTGAGATGGGTTTACTGCAGGCAGCAGATTGATGGATTGTGATTTTTAATCCATGTTTGTAATCTGTGTCTCTTGATCGGTGAATTAATTCCATTAACATTTAGTGTTATAATGGAGAAACTATTGTTAATTCCAGACATTTATTATGTTTAGTAGCTTTTATAAGTATATTGCTTCGTTTTTAATGATGTTATACTTGCCTTCTGTTCTCCTGGATATGCCTGTTTTTTTCTTCACGCTTGAGTATCATTTCTAGCATTTTTTGAAGGCCTGGTTTGGTGGACATGTATCCCTTAAAGTTGTCTTTGTGCTGGAAAATTTTTCTTTCTCCCTCGATCATGACTGATAGTTTTGCAGGGTAAATCAGCCTGGGTTGACATTTTTGCTCATTCAATACTTGAAGTATGTCTCTCCAAGCTCTTCTTGCTTTTACTGTTTCGACTGAGAAGTCATTTGTTATTTTAATAGGTTTACTTTAAAAGTGACTTGTTTTTTCTCCCTTGAAGCTCTCAGCACCAGTTCTTTATCTTGAATGTGGAGTGTTTTAACTATTATTTGCCGTGGCGTGCTTCTATTTTGGTCGTATCTGTTTGGGGTGCAGAATGCCTCTTGTATATGGATGGGCCTCTCTTTTTTTAGATGAGGAAAGTTTTCCTTGATGATCGTTTGAAAAATTTCCTCAGGGGTGGTATTTTGAGATTCTTGCTCTGGTATTCCATGAATACGCATGTTAGGCTTCTTCAGGGTGTCCCATATCTCTTGGATATTTCTCTCAAGTATTTTTTTGGCTTTAACAACCTCTTCCATTGAGCTGGTTAGTACTCCCACTTTATCTTCAAGGTCTGAAATTCTGTTTTCTGCTTCGTTAGTTCTGTTGGTAAGACTCTCTGTGGCGTTCTGGGTTGAAGATAACTTGTCTTGTAGCTCAGTTTTAAACTTTGCTTGAGTTTGTTTTAACTGCTCTATGCCACTTTTTGTTTCTTGCACTGTTTTTCTCAACTCCTCCAGATGTCTGTTGTGTTCCTCTTCAAAGCGATTGATTCGATTATTTAATTCCTCCCGGATTTCCTCTTTCATAGTATTGAACATTGTAATGATCATATTTTGAAAGTCTTTATCCTGGGTGGGGCTTTCTTGGCCTTTGTCCATGGGTTTGTTCTTGTTGGAGTCTAACATTATGGGATTAATTTCTTCAGTGGGAAATTTGTTTACTTGATTGTTGCTTCTCATGGATTTGCACTTTGACTTTGGCATTGTCATTTTAACTCTTAAGATCTCTCAATTTCACTAAACTGAATTATTTGGCCTGTGGTCCTGGTGGGCGGGGCGGGCGGAGACTTACCTAGGTCGTGGGGTGAGGCCCGGCTGGACCGCGCGCGCGACCCGACCGGTGGAGCGGGGTGGGGTGCAAAGGGGGGGATGGGGGCGACGGCGTGGAGCTATTTAACCCGAGGGCAGCTGGGGCGGGGCCCGGGCGCAGGGGGAGGTCCTCCTCGTCCCTCGGCCCCACGCGCGGCTCCAGCTGGATGGTGGGAGTCGGAGCCGGGTCCCTGTGGGCCGATCTGGGGTCCTGGTGGGCGGTGCGCAGGGGGGGGTACTCACCAGCTAGGGCGCGGGGTTGAGGCCCGGCTGGACTGCGCGCGTCCCGAACGGCGGACTGGGTTGGGGTGCAAAAGGGGGGATGGGGGCGATGGCGTGGAGCTATTTAACCCGAGGGCAGCTGGGGCGTGGCCCGGACGCAGGGGGAGGTCCTCCTGGTCCCTCGGTCCCGCGCGCGGCTCCGCTTGGATGGTCGCGTGTTGATTCTTACCTACATGCTCTGTCAACAAATACCTCCATCCTTGACAGGTAGATAGATATCTAAAAGTAGGGGCTATAGAGATGACTGCATAGGTAAAATATGTGCCATGTAACCATGAGGGCCTGAGTTTGGATCCTCAGGCATATAAATGCCTGGAAGACAGCAACCTAACTGTAATCCTAACACTCAGGACAGAGAGACACTAGAGTTCCCAAAGCAAAGTAGTTAGCAAGACTAACCAAACCAGCAAGCTCTGGATTCAAGAAGTATATAAGGTGGGGAGAGATGGAGGACATGCAACATCAATCTCTGGTCTCCACATGTGCTCAAAGGCACACACACTTTACCCAAACTCAGCTATAAGCATACCTTCACACACACATACACGCACACACACACACACACATACCACATGCATATACAAATTCAAAAACAAAAGAATCTCCCCAAAATATCTATTCTGAACAATCTTGAAAGTGAATAAACATTAGGAAACAAATTATTAAACCTAAGAGCATAACCCTTGATTTTGTTTCTTAGTCAAGACTACTAAAGATAGAGACATATTTAGGAACCACAGATTAGTTTTAAAGAGGAAAAAGATTCTCTATAGTTTTACAGCCTTAATATGTAACAACTTACAAATCTCGTGTGTGTATATAAATAACCAAAAACAACCCGGAATAGGAAAGAACTTCTTGGCAGTGACATAGGATATCATTATCCCATGCCCTAGCCTGTATTTATCCTTTATACAACTGACTGAAGAACTCAGTTAAATCATATGTCAATCCCTAACCCTTAACTTAAAAGATCAAATAAAGGCTACTTTAGTGTTTCAAAGACTCCATGACTTCAGAAGTTACACTTAATTATGCAGTGTGATTTCTGCGCACTTGCCTCTAAATTAGAGATAACTGGGAAGAAGCTTCCTCTGAACTCAGAACCATGGGGAGAATTCTATTTTCACTGGCATAATTTCAGGAGAATCTTTTATCAGAGAGGGTGTGAAATGAGAGATGCCACTATTGCACTGAGTTTTCTTCTTCATTCCACAACAGAGGAGTAGAAAGGACAGCAACTTTTAAAAGAAAAGGGAAGCGAGCTTCCATGAAGCCCAGCGCTTCATCAATGCTTGTGATTCATGTGGCTCCCATTCTCTAGAGTCTCGTCTCTATTGTCTTCACCTCTATTGCCATGGCAGGCACACAATCAGCATAATCCCATCACTTTTCCTTTCAGTTCCTACCAAGCTGCCTTCAAGTGCATTTTTTTTAGACTCAATGCCTTTGGAAACCTTGGGTGGTCACAAATCAGAAGATAAAAGTTTATGATTTATCATGCCTCTTTCTTTTATAAATATGATCTGCCAGGAAGCCAGTTTTCCTCCCTTATGTCTTAGTTTCTTATTTCCTTCCTGTAATAAATTCCTGACCCTAAAACTTAAGGGAACACTGGGTTTCTTTTAACTCACAACTGTAAGGAGGAGAACTCTCAGCTGAGGGAACAACTGGTCATATCATACGCAAAGTCCAGAGCAGAGAAGGGGTGAGGACTAGAAGAACGGATGCATCCAGCCATCTGAATGCAGTTCTCATCTTTAAACATCTTTAAACACACCACCTGCCTAACAGAGAGTGTCACCCACCGTGGGCAAGTCTTCCTACTTCAGCTAAAGCAATTAAGACAATCTCCTATTAGCTTTCCCAGAAGCTGCCCTTGAATAGGTAATTCCCTGGAACTCAGGTGTGCCCAGAGACTCACCTTCCAAGTATCAGGCTGACTTTTGATAAATCATCACACTTTAAAATTTCTACTAATTTATATTATTTGCTTGCTTACATAGAAGGTCTGGAAGATAGAAGAATTATCTATTGCAAAGTCCATCAGGATGATTAAGATGGTTATTTTTCATCTTGCAAAAAAAATTGGTTGAAGATTCAGAAACAATGATGAACTCACAGACCATGGAGATAACCAGATAAATTCTAATCTTAACCATTCTATAGTCCTGTGGTCAAAATAGTGGTTATAATGTAACATCTGCTGCACTTTGGAAATGAATCTGTTGATAGATTCCAAGAGTATCACTGATTCCAAATCTCACATACATTTGCTTAGTAAAACCTGTGAGTAGACCACGTGTTTAAGAATAAAACCAAAGGCACATGAGAGTGCAGGGACCCTGTCATAGTTAGGTACAGCTGTCAACTTTATGATTGAGCGTTTGAAAGCTGGATATATTTGTAGAGTATTAGTAGTTGAGTTAAGCCCAGAACAAACTGGCAAGAGATTGTCTAGTGGATAGGGAAGGGACTAGTCCCAGGGCAGGTGAATAAAACAGAGGGAACTATTTGAGAAAGGAGGCATCCTTGTGTATACTTAGCTGGACATGCTGGTCTGGCAAGGAAGGATCGTCCCTCTCTCAGGTGTTACGTGGATATGGCATTACCAGTTCTCTCAGCCTGTTGGTGATGGCGCATGCTCTCCTGCCAAGCTGGACTAAGAACTGCAATTGGACAATTTTTAACACTTTTTTATTATTATATCTGCTCATACAAACTTAATAGGTACACCACTTCTCCTCGCCCCGAACCCCCTGCTTCCCTTCCCCTCACCCCTCCCTCCCTATCCCCCAGTGCCTCCCCCCCAATCCCCAGAGAGTCCTTTAATGTGCATGCCAGACTCTGGGCCCTCCTCTCCGATGACATACAAGGACCCAGCGGCATTTCCCTGAACCCTTTCCTGTGTTCCCCTTAAGCATAGAAACACTACTGTGGCTGTCAATCCCTTGTCTCCAAGGATCTTGGTGCCTTTAGCGGATGCTAGACTTTGTGAGGTCAATAGTGTGTTGGACATTGTGCAGGGCATGCAAAGTCTTAATTGGACAGTTTTAAGAGAATAAACCCATTGTTCCCTTCAACTATTTGATAATGATCTTATCAGCAACCATGCAGAGAAACTGCCACAGTTCCCTTCCAGTTCTTTCTATCCCAATCCAGTGTCCTCAGTGAAGCAAAGTTTTGCTCATTAACAACATTGATGTGCTGAACCATCCTTGATGTGAACAAGAAAAGTAAAACACTCAGGTCAAGGATACACCTCAATGTAGCACACTTCACTAAAATGTGTTAGGACCTAGGCTAAATCTCCAATATCTTGAAAATCAACCTATGGTAATTCTTTTTTTTTTAATATTTTTTATTAAAAATTTAATTTTACATTTTAAAATTTTTTTACCGGTTCCCTCCCTCCCCCCTCCTCCCCCCGAACCCCCTCCTTTCCCTCCTCTCCCTCCCCATCCCCCAGTGCCTCCCCCCCAATTCCCAGAAAGTCCTTTATTGTGTACGCCTAACTCTCCACTGGGTCCTCTTTTTGCAAGCCGTAACAATGAAATTCATTCATTAAAACTTTATTAAGAGATTTTTGAGAAACTATTTGGAAGTTTAAATTTTAATATAAATACTAACCTGAACTACATTATATTCTCCCACTCTGCTCCCCTTCCTGATTCTAGTACTGAGAAAGAAAAAGAGAAAGAGCAAGAAAAGGAGGAGGAGGAGGAGAAGGAGGAGGAGAGAGAGAGAGAGGAAAACATACAGATTGGAGAGATACTCACTTGGTAACGAGCTTGCCCTATAAGAATGAGGAGCTGAGGGGGGCTGGAGAGGTGGCTCAGGGGTTAAGTCTCTGCCTTGCAGGTGGAAGATCCTGAGTTCGGATCCTAGACCCCACGTATAGACGCCAGGAGGAAACAGGGGCTGCCTGCGTTTCTGGTCCTGGTAGGGCGGAGCCTGTGAATCCCAGGGCAGAGTAAACAAGGAGGAGGTGGAGGCGGTTCCCGAATTCGTCCGTGGTTCTACACACACACACACACACACACACACACACACACACACACACACACACACACACACACAATTGAATAAATAATAAAAAATAAATTAAAAAAATGAGGATCTGAGATCAATTCCCAAACATAGTGAAAAGTCAGCAACCCCAGAGCCAGAGAGACACAGATAGATGGTCCCCTGGGGCTTGTTAACTAGGTAGCAGAGTCTAGTGGTGAATTCCAAGCTAGTAAAAGACCCTGTTTCAAAAAAGATTGTCCTCTGGTCTCGACATGCATCTGATCAAACATGTTACATGTACTTTGCACACACACACAAACACACATGCATACAAATACACATATAAACCAAAAGAACAATATCTTTGTGAAAATAAAAATATGAAATAGAAACATAAGCAAATTATTTCACCAAGAAAGAAGGTAATGATTGTTCAGTTTGATATAACATAAGCATTTAAAAGCACATATTATCAAGGAAAAATGTTTTCAGGATGTGGACATACATAAGACATACATATTCAAAAGAATTTTAAGATTATTCATCAGTGATAGAGCCATACTGGCTTCAAAAGAAATATGTAATGTAAAGTTAACAATTGTCATACTAATAAAGCATAGCACTTTAAGAATTCTAAATCTGGAAATAGGGAGATGGCTCATGGGTTAAAATCTTTACCTTACAATCAAAGACACCTGAGTTCACATCCCCAGATTCCACATAAAAATGCCAAGTGGAAATGATGGTATCCTGAACTTCCTACCCTACAAGGCAGAACTTGGGAAACCCCAGAGCAAAGCAGTAAGGAAATAAAGCAATGCAGGATAATTCCTAATGTCACCTTTGGGCCTCATCTTTAGGTGCCCTCTAGTAATACACAGACACACAGACACACACACACACACACACACACACACACACACACACACAAACACACAAACACACACACGGGAGAGAGAGAGAGACAGAGAGATTCCGTAGACTACTGATGAGTTGTGGTGAGTTATCTTTTCATTCAATTTCATATAAATCAATGTAAATCAATAAATACAAAGGCAAAATAGCTTTTTTTAAGTGTTTTCCAGAAAGAACATTCCAGGATATGAAATAATAGTTCATCCTAACATGTAATTACTTCTTCTTTGTTTAAACTTAACAGACAAAGACAAAAAATGAATGTGATTGTTGAAGGATAAACATATCCTTTTTCATACTGTGTTGGCATGGCAAAAACTCAGGTTAAAACATAAAATTTATACTGTGGGAGATCTTTAGCCTATTGCTTTAGGAAAGATTTATACTTGTCTGGAAATTACTGGATACACTAATAGCTTGTCATGATTAGAAATTTATATGTAATCAACATCAACTGACTGAAGATTTATGTTTGGGAATATAAACAATAAAAATTAAATAAAATTACAGAGTGAATTATTTATTCTATTCTATAGTCTAGAATTTCCCCAAACATTGTGGACTAATCTGTCTCTCTATATATATTTCTATATGTCAGTCTTTCTCTATCTCTCTTGCTCTCTACCTCTCTATTTCTGTATGTCTCTCCCTCTCTGTCTGTCTTTCTCTATCACTCTTTCTGTTTCTCTACTTCTGTATGCCTCTTTTTCTCTTTCTCTATTTCTGACTTCTCTCTGCATGTCTCTCTCTTTTTCTGTTTCTCTCCATGTGTTTCTCAATTTCTCTCTCTGTCTCTGTCTCTGTCTCTGTCTCTCTCTGTCTCACTGTCTCTCTCTGTCTCTCTCTCTCCATAACAAATAATCTCTGCTAAGATGAAACCTTTTAAGGAATAAAAAGATTGCATTAAGTGGAATACAACTAATTAGTAAATTCAACAGACATCTTGAACATCAAATTTACCAAAAAGAAGAAATTGGAAACTAAATTAGCAAATGTGTGCATAGCTCAATGCAAACCCTATATATTTGTAGGGAAATATGACCAACATTAGTGTTTAGACACACATGTCTCATTTAAATGCAGTCACTACTAAACTGGAAGAAGCTTTAGCGAATAAACAATCTTGTTTATAAAGCAGAATAGAATGACATAAGAGATTTAAATATTATTGGGGACTAAATTTTGTCTTTAGGGTGATACTCTCAGGGAATTTAAACATCCCACTTTCTTCTGAACAAATTCATCAAAGAAGAGCACTCAAAAGAAGTTGAGTGTATATTTAAACAAATTTAAACTTTAAAAATAATCTTCTAGGGCTGGAGAGGTGGCTTAGAGGTTAAGCCTCTGCCTTGCAGGCAGAAGGTCCTAAGTTCGGATCCTAGACCCCACGTATAGATGCCGGTGGAAGCGGGGGCGGCCTGCGTTTCTGGTCCTAGTAGAGCAGAGCCTGTGAATCCCCCGGGGCAGAGTAAACAAGGAGGAAGTGGAGGCGGTCCATGGGGGGTTCCCGAATTCACCTGTGGTTCTACACATACACACACATACATACGCGCGCACACACAAGCACACACAATTGAATAAATAATTTTTAAAAATTAAAAAAATTTTTAATTTAAAAAAATCTTCTAAAAACATTAATGTAAAAATGAGCACTGTTTTGATCAGAATGAAGTGTCAAACCCAATTGCATTTTACAGGAAAATGGAAATGTTTTTCTACCTCAGATCTCTTGGTGAGATGCACATTGGAAGTGAAACCACATGAAAATAGAGGTTCCTAGCAAGGAAATCTTTCCAACAATCTTCTAGATACAGACATGGAGTAAGCATGTTTTTTGGTTGAAGTTCTACAGATATGCACATCATTTTCTAAAATGTTTCTGACTTCACTTATTCCACAAGTAGTATCTTTCTCACAACCAAATCTGTCTTCCAGCTACATCTCCCATCCTCACTGCACACTTATGACACCATTTAATGGATGCCTTATGAAACTGAAGATTGTGGAATTCAGGAGAATGGCCTTTGAGGAACCAATTGGTGATGTATCAAGAGTGAAGATTCAAGTTTTACCCTATGTTCTTTCATCTGGTCATGACTTCACAAGTGAATTTACTTGGTAAAAACCAGCAATTTATATATTTATAGTTGTGTTTTATTTTGTCAATTAACTTTAGTGCCTAAAATGTACCTTATTGTGTAGAAAAAACTGACACTCTGAAATTGTTCATCACCTGCTAAGAGTAATATGTAATAAAAAGAAATTAAAAATCCATAAATTATTGCATTTATTTTATCATTGTATTGTCTTATATTTTTGCTCCAATTTAGACTTAAGATCTTGATTTGCTTAGAAATCCAGAACTTCCTGGGACAGTCATTACTGATTCATTTCCCTTTTTCATAGAATGGTTCCTTAGACATGCAGCATAGCTGTGGTAGATATATCCATGGTACCAGGAGTCCAAGGGAGCCCTTGGGAAGCTGTTCCCAAACACCAATACATTAAAGTCTTACAACACCAGTGTTTTAGAAGTTTTGAAACTGTGTATTCTAAAATATGCTAACATACCTTAAGAGTTATTTTAAGATTCTTAAAACTTGCAGTATAATGAGAGAATCATTGAATATGAATACATAATTTCTTGGCACTTGTAGCCTATAATCAATGAGGATAAATTCAAGATATTCATAACCTTGATGTAACACACACACACACACACACACACACACACACACTTCATTGTTATTGATTACTTCATGATTTTTGCAGCTATATAATTAGTTCTTTTCATTATTAGAAATCTAAATATTCTCTTATATAAAATTTGGTGTTACCAGCACAACCCATATGCAGAGCAGGTACAAAGTACTCCACTGTGACTAAAGAAAAGATCATTCTCCACCATCAAGATTGCCTGGGTGACTGTTGAATGTGAGTCATGCATTGACTGAGGTGATAAGAGCAAAGCAATGAGGAAGGGGTGGGACACACAGCCATGAATGTCAGGAGAGACAGGTGTCATGAGGAGAGAGTTCCAAGCGCATCTATCATATCCTGGTGCAGCCTGAAGTACCAGCTCAGCAGAACTACTATAGAAAGAGAACAACCCTCTCTCTTCCTCTGTTCATTTCACCATAAACCAAGTGAGTTATAAACTGTAGGAAATTCATTTCTCACAAATCCAGAGCCAGGAAGAGCCACTCACTAACATAATTTAGTGTCCAATTTCTGATTCACAAACACCAGTGTCCTAGGTGCATGCCCAGCCCATGGGGTGAGGGAGCTCTCCTCTTTAATGAAGAAAAAGGGCACCAATCCTATTCATGAAGGTTCCACACTGAAGGGTGATTGTTCTGAGACTGGAAATGTTTATTTGATAATTGCTCACCTTCCTCAAGGAAACTACTTCATATTTGGTGGCTGGATTCTATCTTCTGAATTTATAGGCCCTTCGTGCTTTACAAGGGTCTTTAAATTATGACTGTGTTGGGCTAAATTAAAATACACCACTTCCCATTGTGTAATGGGATCAATAAAGCCACATGGGTAGCTTTGTCGTGACTCTTTCAGGATACCTCTGTCTCCTTATGTGTAAAGAGATTTCAAATGTGCTATAAAACAGTGTTCCTCTTTTCCTCAACTTAACTATGAAGCTAAAGGCTTCCTTTTTGCCCTGCCTAAATTACCATCATTCTGTAAAATCAATCGTATGTGTCTGCTTTTGTAGAAAACGTCACTGAGCAATACCAATGGAATTATTTCTCAATGAAGAACAAGCCCTCCCGGCTTCTTTGTATTCTGCACTAGGAAAATGCGATTGACTTCTCGTACAACAGCATTCATAAATATGCATATTTCCTTCATACTTCCCTTTTCTTTTTTTAAATTTATTCCCTTTCATTTTAAGCAGTGCAGTTAGCTTTTTAAGTTTTTCTGTTTTTTGAAGGCATATATCTGTGCTTTTGTCTGAGGAGCTTTAAATTTGTCAGGCTTTTGTAAACTGGGGCACCTATCCACACATATGTACATATTTGCATTTTTGTGCAAGACAAATGGGGAGGATCGCACAGCCCATTAAGCAGGCAGTTCAAGTCATAATGCGGGGCTCTGGAGGGCCCTGGCGCCAGAGCAGCAGTTGGTGCAATTTGCTGCCAGTGCACTTACTAAATTGCAGGTTTGGCAAAGTTTATTCATTAACTGTCTTGTTCATTTAAGAAAGAAAGGAAAGAAAAGAAGGAAGGAAGGGAAGGAGAGAAAGAGGAAGGAAGAGAAGGAGGGAGGGAAGGAGGGAAGGAGGGAGGGACAGAGGGACAGAGGGAGGGAGGGAGAAGAGAGAAAGAGAAAGAGGGAGGAAGGAAGTTAGGAAGGAGGAAATACATGAGAAAATAGGTTACTTGACAGTAATTATAATGGTCATTTTAAGAATAAGAAATAAAATCCCTGTACCTATTGACACAGGACTTTAAAATATCCAGTTTCCCTACCTGGCATTCTTAAAGGCTCTGAGTCTTATCTCCATTACTGGATTCACACATGTGGTGGATGTGCTTAGAAACCAGCACTCTGGAGGTAGAGGTAGAAGTTAAAGATCATCCTAGGCTGCATAGAAAGATATAGGAGCAGAAAAAATATGTAAATGCGCCTGTGAAAGGCTTAGTGAGTAGGAGTATTCCCTTTTCAAGCCTGAGGATCTGAGTTTGATCCTTCAAATCCACTAAAAAACATATGCTGTGACTTGTGCCTGCTATCCCAGCACTCCAAAGGCAAAATAGGAAGAGACAGGAGGTCAGCAGGATGCTCTCAGCACAGGTAGCCTAGAAAACTTAGATGACAAAAACAAGGAAGGAAAAAGCTGAGTACTGAATGCTGTCCTCCAACTTCCTAGACATATACACCTTGGATGCTTCTGCACACACACATACACAGAGAGAGAGAGAGAGAGAGAGTAAAACCAGATAGATATGAACAAGAATGATAAATTGCTTATCAATATACTAGCTATGGCATGCATGTAGTAGTATCATCACTGAGTGAATCTAAATAAAGGGTCCATGGGATCTTTATGTAGTATTCCTCCCATCTACATACAAATCTATCATCGACTCAAAACAAAAAACATATTTAAAAAGCTCAAAGAGTCTTTTTAGGTGAGGTCAAAGTCACCAACAGAAATCGAGGCAGTTATGAATATCAGCTACAGACATCTGGCAACCGCCAAAATCCTGAACCTGAAGGCTGAAGTTCGCCAAGAGGAGATGCTCTCCACCCCGTGTAATTTCCACTTGGCTACATGACAGTTTGGGCTGGCAAGATGTCCACAGCATACACAAATGACTGTATTATGTCTCATTAAAGACCATAAATGCCAATCAACCCAATCACAGAAGTGCTGTTTCAGTGTCCGCGTGGCTATTTAATCAGAATTATGTAGACAAAGATGAATAATTTTATGTTAATCATCGAGTTTACTACTATGGAGAGGAGAAACACATCTCTCATATGGCTTTCAATGAGACTTACTTGAAATTTCGCCTCCTAGAGAAATGATAGATGAGAGACAGAAAGAGAGAGGCAGAGATCAAAAGAGTGAGATGACAAAGACCCAGGAAACAGAGATGCACAGAGATGACAGAGAAGAAGGGAGAGGGGACTGACCTAGAGGAATGAACTTCAGCAAGCTGATGACAGAGAAGTCAGGGTTGGAGTCAAGCTTGTCTAACCTCTGGAAAAGTTTAGTCTTAATGAGTCCCTTTATCAGTAAAGAACAGTGGTCATCCTATTTTTTGCAAGTTTGTAAGAAAGATAATGAACCTGAAGTTAGTTAGTTTTTAGCTTCCTCATTGAGATATTCATTATACAAATTAATAGGGCTCAGTGTGATGTTTTTGTACATGTATACAGTACTCATCAGTCATGCTCAACCATCCTCACCCCCGGATCCTTTGCAATCCACACTCATCACTATTTTTACTATCAGTCATCTTTTCAGTTTCCACATGGAAGAGAAATGTGGTGTTGCCTTTCTGTGCCTGGCTCATTTCACTTCATGCAATGTCCATTCAACTTGTTGCAAATAAATATATTTCACTTTTCTTTATGGCTACATAATGAGCCATTGTAGATTTCATACTCATCAAAAGAAGAAATACTAGTGTTAGGTAAAGATGTTCTGTGTAGTTCACCAAAGGGCATTCAATGAAAAATCCTATCTCATCTGATAACAGAAGGACTGCTATCAAAATAATAATGAAGATGACAACCAAGTCTGGCAAGAATTCAAAGGAAAAAAGAATTCTTACTCAGCATAGATGAGAAAGTTAATTAATCCAGTACTATGCAGGTATGACGATGCCTCAAGTCACTGAAACCACATGCATCACATCCATAAACACTGAAAACTTCACCTGACATTATTATGTTTTGTGACAGGCATATATATTTCAAAGATAAAATGTATGTAATCTCTTGTTTCATCTGCAAGTGTCAGCTGCCCTCTTATTTCCCTTCCACCAAGAAAATTTCCTTCAACATCATTATTTTAAGATGTATTGCCAGATTCCTGCTGGCAATGTGAATTCACTTCATGTGAAAATTTTATATTCTATTATTAACTGATGAAAACAATCACATATTCCTTTCCTTTGTACACAGATTTAACTTAATGCTAACTCTTTATCGGCAAAGAACACATGGTTTCCAATGCATGCCCATCCCTTGAGACTTTGCTAAAGCTTGAAATCCTATTGCGTGTTTACTAGATTTTGAAAATTTTAAGAAATACAGATGGAGGAAAAATGTTTGTTTTATTGCTACTGAAAATGAGTTCAATCTCCAAAATGGGTCTCCTCCTACCCTCCATTTCTTAAGGATAGACCTGCATAGGGGAAAAACAGGGATACATAGGAAATATGTACCAGCCAGTAATAAAGACATCTCTGCTCAACTCATTTAAATCAAGTACTAAGGAAGTGTGGCCCTAGAACTAACTGCTGATGAGAGACTCAGGGCAGGGAAAATACATCTGTGTGGTGGTCGGGGAAGCCTGGTGAGAGGAAGTCAAGCATTTTCCTGACTATTGTAGATTTAACTGTCATTCTAGGAGCATCAAAGTCCTGACACAGCACTAGCAAGATGGCTCTGAGGTTATGGGTGCTGCTGCCAAGTCCGAAGACCTGAACTGTAATCTCTGGATCACACATGATGGAAGAAGAGAACATATATTCCTACTCATTTGGACAGCTGCATAAAAAACCACTCTGGAAGGAGTGGCTGAGAAAGGGTTCATTCGTTAGATCAGGATTCTGTGGGCTGAGGGTTGGAACCAGTGGACTGGGGAATCATGCCGCCAGGAACAGAGTCGACATCACTCACAAGCAGAATGCCCCAGAGAGACGACGCATTTCAATCCTCTGCAGTCTGTCGCACAGACCAAAGACTGTTACTTTCCCAAGACCAGACAGAATCTATCTGGGAAGTGTGTAAGTAATGGATACAGGGAGGTCTTCAACAGGGACCATATTTCTATAGTAATCAGAAACAGTCTGATAGTCTGCCTTCTAACTGGTATAAACCATACCTTTCCCTTACATAATATGTGCATACTCTTCTAATTGCTAACATGCATATAGTTACTGTATCAGCCACAAAATTCATGAGATTTGCAAGAAGTCACGATGCTAGCAAAGTCCTTTGTCTACACCACCCAATGCTCAGCTCATCTTGAGGACTCTGAGATAGGACCAGATCGATGCCATACTTGCTCCTATTTAAAAGTGGGGAAAGTTAGAGGTACATAACAGTATCCAGGCCACAGAAATTCTATAGTCCAGCCAGCACATCTTGCTGGTGCCCCTGCCTTTGGAAAAAAGTGGTACTTTTCCTCGGCTCCTCTTTAGCTGAGAGCAGAACCTTGGAACTTTGTGCTGAATATCTACTTGCCTCTGCCCTCTGAGTTCTGGGCTCTATTCTCTGAAAAAAAAACACTTCTTTTTATGTAGAGATGGCTTAGACTTATAGCTGAGTAACTTTCTCAAATCTAAGCCTTCTGATACAAAGTTGAGAGTGTAAAGTATTTAGTTAAACTAAATGGGTCACAAACCCAAACTAAAAGTCAAGAATCTAGAAAATGGACTAGTAGGGAAGAAGGAACATTGCTAGGGATGGGAGGGAGATAAAAGAAGGTGAGAGAGAGAATCAGAATGCATTTTATACATTCATGAAATCCCCCCAAAATTAACACTTTTGGAACTGTCTCAGCTTGTACATTTTAATGATCCTAATAGCTTTTCTAAGTGTCTTATTCAGAATTATTCAGTGCCATGAAAGGTGTACCCCACTTGTATTAGAGACAGACCTGCATCAATTTTGAGCATGTCTTGGCATTCCTGGAAAACTATTTACCATCAATTTTTCTGAAGATTTTTCCATAGAGTGGCCATAGAGTCATGATTTTGAATTGCTTATAAGAACATTTCTTACCTGATTCTATGCAGCTGGTGCTGAATCCCCTATATTTCCTCGAGATGCTACCTGAAAACTTAATAGTTTCTACATTAGTTCATTTTTATCTCTCACAATGAATTGTCCCAGATGGAAAATGCCTGATAAAAACTTTCGATATGCTGTTTATAGGCCATTTCTTAGTTCAGATTAACAAATAATTTAGGTATTTTTTGCTTTTCAAAATATAGCAGGCCAAACATTCCATGTATCATGAATGCTCTTGTCTTACTTCCATTCTTCTATAGAACTTTTCTCACTTATTTTACACCCTTTGTCTCATCACCCTATCTCAAGAAAAAAGCAACAAATCTAGGGATCAGTGGGAATGGCATTCCATTTCAAATACCAATTCCTTTCCAGATATTCATTTCTGCATAACAAACCACCCTAAAATACAATTTCCTAAAACATGCATTTAGTGGCTCATAATTGTGTGGGTCAATCATTTAGACAGGGCTTCGTGTAGCACGTCTGACCTTACCTTGACACCGTTGTTCAGGCATAGCATAGCCATCTGAAGGTGCCCAGCTGAAGATTGCAGATGGAGATGTCCTCAGACACTTGTATCTGACAGATGCTGGACCCTCCAGTGGACAATGTCTGACTTCTCCACTGAGAAAGCATCCTGTAGCATGAGAAGAAAATCTCTGGTTGCAAACACTTGTCAACACTGAGCTAAATAGGCTGGTGACGTGGCTCAGTTGGAAGAGTTTATCTAGCATGCTGGAAGACATGTGTTCCCTCTCCAGCACCAAGTGTGGGGCAAAACCTTGTAATCTCAGCACTTGGGAGGTGCAAGCAAGAAAATCCCAAGTGCAAAGTCACCCTCAGCTACATCTTGAGTTAAAAATCAGCCTAAGTTAAAGAAGTCCTATATCAAAAATTACAACATTAGATAGTCATGGTGGTTCGTGCTTATAGTTCAAGTACTTAGGAGAAGACAGGAGGATCAATGTGGATTTGAGACCAGCGTGGACTACACAGTGAGTTACATAAAAGCCTTGTCTACACAGTGACTCAAGAAAAACATCATCATCATCATAATAATATAAAAAGATTATGCTAGTTTCAAACTTTCTCATCTCTCATTGGCTGAAGCCAGTCACATGACCAAACCTACCATCAGCAGGGCAGGGAATGGCACTATGGACAAGGAAATGAGTGCTAGGAGCTGAGTCATCAATTGTACTTTCTTTAGTAATCTATCCTTGTACTTTGAAAATCCTCACATAGAAGCAATATCTAGTACTGAACATTAGCTGTCCTGCCCAGGTCTTTACCTTTAATCTTTTTTGAATACCAGAGCAAGCCTATCTGGCAGCTATCTCAATGAAATACAAGGAATAAGCATCCCAAGTCTAAGCATTTGGAAAGCTTAGTGGCAAAACCGGGACTCAATAAGGCCTGTGCAACAATGTTCCCTATTTCATTGCTAGTTTGTTTTGTGTGTGTGCTTGTGTGCACATGCCATGACATATGTGTGCAGGTAAGAGGACAACTTTCTGGAGTTAGTTCTCTCTATCTACCTTTATGTAGGTCTCAGGGATCTAACTCAGGTTTTCAGACTTGTACAACAAGTGCTTTTACCCATATCATCTTGTTAGCCTCAAAGTTAGTATTTGTAACTACTGTATATCTCATTCCTATAGGATAGACTCTCAGATATTCTTGGGTCTTGGTTCATTTTCTTATTTAGTTTCCATTCTTCACATTCAAGCAAAAGGATTTTCTATACTATATTTTTATAGAAAATATCAGCAAAACCATTCATTACCTTTATATAACTAGCTCTTACCAATCAATAGACATTCATCACAGTCAAATTTTAAGGTAGCAAAGTGAATATTAAACTTGTAGTCACAGAGCCTGAGTAGAAACACCTATGCTGCTATTAAAGCAGATGTGTGAATTCTAGTATATGAATCATGTAACACCCATGCCCAAGCCTCCAGTCCCTCATTTGTAAAATAGTGATAATAGCATTCTCATAATACTAGCAATGATGTGCACTTGAAAAGCACATTTTATTAACTTTGAAGGGTTATAAAAACATAGCCTGGTAAAGCAATCCAGGATGATTCCTGATGTTACCTGTGTGCCTCCACAAGCACGCGTGCATACACACACACACACACACACACACACACGCACGCACGCACGCACGCACACATAAATGCAGTCCAATAAATTAACAAAAGGGAATCTGAAATCTCATAAGGCATACCTGTTTTGCTAAAAAAAAAAACACTCTTGTGGCTGTGCAATGATCCAGCAGAATGATCGATTAATGTAGCTGGAATGAATTTTCTACCTTCTAGCTAGAAAAATCATAATAAATATTTAATGAGGCATCTTTATAATTCTTCTTTTTAATTCACCTTTATTCTCCTTGAATTTTTATACATTTTTCTCCACATGCTTTCTGGAGAGTTCACTTAGGCTTTCCTGCCTTCTAACCTGGAATAATATCCTTCCTCAATTTCTCACACCATCATTCCCTCTTGATTAGATCATCAATATTTTGCTACATGTTCACCTATGCGGTAGGCTTTGGTTTGTCCCATGTGAACTTCTCCTTCCCAATCACATCTCTTCCTATTTACCCATCAAGCCTCACAAAATCATCAGGTTCTGTCTTGAGTCTGGCCCACTCGTCACTGTCAAACTACTTCCCCTTGTTAGTGTATTTCTCTGAGCAGCTGCCAAAGCCACAAGAGCTCTTAAAAAATGTCTCGATTCTTTGTGACAGCCTCTTACCTCTCAGAGAGAGACCGCGGTATTGACGAAGCCCGTGAGCAGCCACTTACTTTGATCAATCTTTATGGTGTGCCCACCACATACGGGTCACTGGGCCAGAGGAGCCAGCCGGAAGCCTGACTCTTCAAGAGACTTTTGAAAGTCTGACAGGAAAGGAAAGAATGTCTCCAGATCCTCTAACAAGCAAACAGCATTGAGCTCCTACTGCTGAGAAGATCAGCACGGTGTGCTGAGAGCTGGCTATAGATCTGTTCTCACAACACTTACAAATGCTTGGCCAATTATATTTCTAGCATCAATTATAAACAAGTGTGAGTCCATTTGGACCAAGTGAGTTTTTATTAGACTCCTCTAGATTTTTATTTGTTTGTTTTGTGTGGATTTTTCCCTACCCAAAACTTGAATCACTTTCACAGAATTCTATCCATATGTAAGCATATAGGATGCACTAAATATATCCAATTTGGGATGGTGAGATAGCTCGGTGGGTAAGGTACTTCTTCACAAATCTGGGAAAATGGGTTCAATTCCTAGAATCCCACATAATGGAAGAGAAGAACTGACTTACTGATTTCTTAAAGTTGTTCTGAGCCTCCACCTGGTTGCCATGGTATGGGCTCCCCCCCCCCCGTACCCCACACACACGTCTCTCCCTATCTTTATCTCAAATACATATCCAATTTTATTGTGATTTGTTTTGTCAATAGAAACCCAAACAATATGTGTGGTATGTTCACTTTGTCAGCTTGTTCTGAGTCTTGGAACTTTCATGATTAGTTAGTGGTGGGGACAGCTTTTGCTTATATAAAATGATTGCAGCTACAATATCTAAATTAGCATACTGCAAGCCAGTTCAGCACCTGATATAGGTTACTACTTGTCATAGTTAGGGATAGGTGCCAACTTGACAGTTGAGGCTTTGAACTCTGGACACATTTGTAGAGAATTAGTAGTCAAGTTAAGCCCAGAGCAAACCTGCAGGAGATTGTCTAGTGGATGGGGAAAGCCCAGTCCATGAAAGGTGGGACTAGTCCCAGGGCAGATAAATAAAATGGAGGGAACCGTTTGAGAAAGGAGTCATCCTTGTGTATACTTGGCTGTCATGCTGGTCTGTCAAGTAAGAATTGTCTCTCTCTCAGCTATTACATGGATACAACATGGCCAGTTCCCTTTGCCAGTTCCCTTGGCTCATTGGTGATGGTGCAAGCTCTACTGCCAAACTGGACTAAGACCTGTAACCAGACAATTGTAGGAGAAAATAAACCTCTTGTTCCCTCAAGCCATTTGATGGTGATTTTATCAACAGACTAACTACTACACTACTTTAGTTTACATGAATATATATGGGTCTTAAAACCACGGTGCACATTTTATTCAATCTTAGTACATTACCATTTGGGCTTTATGTCGCTGTTATGTCAGGATTTAATATTCCATCGTGGAGGGAAAATTAGAAGTTGTGAGGGTTTGGAAGGTTCCTAAGAAACTTACAAGACCCAGAAGACTCACAAACCTCAAAAGGCTCAGAGATTTATACCTATAGTGAGCAGTTGCTGAGGAAAGGAGACTCTTCAATGAAGCTACCTGCAAGTTGCACACAGAACCCTAGTAATGCCTCACTCATGAACCTTGACTCCTTTAGGGGAAGACTTTTTAGAGATACAGCTGCCAAAGTCACAAAAGCTCCTGTAAGTAACCCCAGTCAGCTCACTAGTTCACCAAGTTGGATTTGGATATAATTGCTTCTCTGGTCTGTAATGGTCATACTGTGGTAAATAGCATTTTCATATCACTCCCAAGGAATATAGTCTTTGATAGTGGTTCCTTTTACTCCCTAGTGATATATGTGTAGAATTCTTCAGTCTCTCTTGAAGGACTACTTCCTATAAGAATGTCCCTCCCTAATTCCCCAGATGTTATCACTCACCCTGGGACACATCAGATCCTGTCTCAAAAATCAAAAAGAGAATTAATTGTGGAATCTCATATACCCAATTGAAGCATGAGGAACTTTTGGGCAAGGGCCTGATAATTTCTAAGTAAATGAATGAATTTTGAAATTTAGGCTGCCTCGTTCTTAAGAGTTAAAATTCAAAGTAAAACGCTGTACAATGGTATATGTATCTGACCTCAAATTTACTGTTTTTAAAAAAACTAAAACTACTCTCTAAGATATAAATTTAAAAATCGACCTATTTTATGACCTGGTTGGAGTTTCTCCACGAATATATCAAAGACTTGGATGGAGGTAGGAAGTCTGCTGTTAGGAGAGGAGACTGACTGACTCATCACACGTGAGAAATCACCAGTGTGATGAAGAGCTAACTAATACAAAACCTGTTGTCATTTAAATTTTAATCCCTGTGTAGGTCATCTGCTGGTAAAATGAGTGAAATTTGCTTTCCTAAGCTAATGTTTTCTCAAGATAATGTTTCTCTCTGCTTTTTACAGAAACTTCATCCAACTCTAATAAATAAAGTCCAATCAATAAATTAAGTTCTGAGAACTTACAAGTTAGCCCCTCTTGTGGAGGGCAAGTAGAAGAGAGAAGTTGCAGAATGGAAGACACTGTATGTGGGGTCCTAGTTCTGAATTATTTTCTTGGAGAAATAATCTACATGAGCCTCTGTGACTTCACCCATAAAATCTGTATAATTAATGATCTCTTATTATGTTGAGAAGGGAGTTAATATCCCTAAAATTTCCAGAGCTGTGCCTAATAGTGCACAGTGTGTACTCAATATCTACTAGTATCTTTACTGGTGGTTTGACAACAAAGAGAAAAACAGTCCTTACTTCCTGTGATAAAATGTAGTGCAGAGCATTTATTTGAAGTTTTAGAATATTCTTTACCCCAAGAACGGAATGGTCACTGACCCCAGATGTGTGTTAGTCATTCCAATGCCTGGGTGTCTCCCCTGATTTGAGTCCACAGACAGCAAACCCTGTGCTGACCTGTTTAGGGGCTGTGGACATTCAGAAGTATCTGCGTGGGAGTGGACAGAGGATAAGAAAAAAACTCCAAAAACACTGTATGAGGAAAAGGGCAAAAAGGAAGCATTGGAAAAAGCTCCCCACCCCCCACACCAGGAATCAAACCCATAGGTGCCTTGGTTTTGAGTTTCCAGCTGCCAAACTGGTGGAAATAGCTGACTTCCACTGAAATTTTCCAGTCTATTTATATAGTTTCATTAACCTGAGCAGACTAACATAGAGTTTTAATAAGTAATGTGATTGCAGCACTAACTACAAAGGACAAGACCATCTGACAAGTGAGTGAACCAACTTGACAGTCTCAACCCAAGGAAAGTTTCCAGGAACATATCAGGGCTGAGAATCTTAGTTGGGGTCCCCATAGAGGCAAGCATGGACAACACAGAATGTAGCTCAGGTGCTGGGACCCCCAGAGAACAGAGTTAACCTAGGGCAGGAAAGGTCACCGGTGATGGCTGTGTGATTGGGAAGGTGGGAAGCTGATGCTTCGTCCTAGAGGAAAACTACCACTGCACACATGCTTATTGCAGAATGTCAGCACAGGTTAGCGTGAGGGGACTTTATGAAAAGACATATACCCTGCCCATTGCAGACACCATCACCTGGAGTTAATGATGCATCAATACCAGGATCTGCTGAGTGTGTCTGGAAAATACAAACTGCAACCCACCAACTTCAGGGAAACTTTCACAAAAAAAAAAAAAATTAACTGTCAACACTGGAATGAGGCTGAAAAGTCAGAAACAATCCAAGACTTCACAGAGATGTGTACACACATGGATGGAACCCTTACAATACCAGACCTATTTAATGTGATGAATGATGCGTTGGTGTTCGCTGACCAGCTTATGACTCTCAGGTTGTGTGTAGCTTTTGTTTTTCCTCCAAATTGAAACATTTCCTCCTAAAGAAGGCTCTTTAAGACTCAAATACCAATACTTTTCAACTTGTTAAATATTAACAATATGTGCTGAATGTCTTTCCAATGAACACATGTGATACTGTTTTAATACCAGCAATCGCTGCTTGGTTGAAAACTGAGCAATGACTTTTACTGCTTTGCACATAGCAGACCAAGTCCTTTCAGTGACTTTAAACTCTTACATGGCTTCTCTTGTCCTTACTCACTCCTCATGACTACTGACATAAATTCCATTACTCTTGTGTTTTCTCCTGCCCATTGACTAACAGGCCAGGCCACGTCCTGGCAGAGAACTTTGGCAATGCCAGGGTCACTTTGCCTAGAAATGCTCCTTTCCTCCATATTTGTAAGTCTCTTTCTCTTTCTCTAACGCTCTCTCTCTCTTTTTCTCTCTCTCAACTCAATTGTCATTTGCCACACATGATTTGTTTGTCAGATAGCTAGATATATAGATGATAGATAGACAGACAGACAGACAGACAGAGATAGATAGACAGACAGACAAACAGACAGACAGACAGACAGACAGACAGACAGACAGACAGACAGACAGACAGACAGACAGACAGATAGATAGATAGATAGATAGATAGATAGATAGATAGATAGATAGATAGATAGATAAATAGATAGATAAATAGATAGATAGATAGAAGATAAGGTGTCATGTAACTCAGGCTACCCTTGAACTCACAACATATCCAAGCTGGATCTTGAACTTCCAAACTTCCCATCTCCTCCTCCTGCATGCTGGGATGATAGACATGTGCCACCAGATCAGATTTTTGTAGTACTGGGGGTAGAATCCAGGACCCATGCATGCTAGGCCAACACACCATCAACTAAGCTACATCTCTGTCTCCACTTGTGTTTTATTTTTCTTTTCCCTCCAGCTAGAATCTGGGTTCTGCACAAGCAAGGATCTTCATTGAAACATTTCCTCCTAAAGGAACTTTAAGGTGACCTTATTTACCACTCTACTTTGTTCTACTTAGAGAAGTGCCTAGAACCAAAGGAGTGCTAAATATCTATTTAATGGATGCATGAAGAACAAAAACTGATTTCCCAAGAAAGTACTTTGTGACCCACCAAAGTCAAAAGCGTTAAATGAAAATATATGACATGTTAGTCCATGGATAGTTCTATCATGTTTGTACATGTGGAAAAGGACATCTTATTTACCCTCTATCATTCAGAATTTATTCGCAAGGTACAAATATCAGAATTTTTTTCTGGTAGACAGGATACGTGCTAGATAGAATATATATCAAAGTTATTTAATCTGCACTGTATAGATGAATATTTAAAATGATAATAAAATATATAAAATGGTGTTAAGAAAGATGGTAAATTTTGAATGCAGCTTCTGTATTACATAAAGTATCATATTCTGATTAGATTATTGATATAATAAAAAGCTTCAGAAAGTAAGCAAAACGGGTAAGACTCAGGAAGCTCCTGAAATTTTACAAGACTCACAAGGTGTCTGCAAGACTAAACAAGCAGTAACAACTGCTGGAGATGCTCTCTCATCTGCTGACCCATCAGCAGTGCGTGAATAGTTCTAAGGATTCTGCTTTCAGCATTCTGGGGAGGATACCTTGGTGATACAGCTGCTTTTGAGTCATCCATGCTCCTGTAAATAATTGCTCACCCAGGCTCTTCTAAGAAACCCTAGGAAACTCACTGGTTCATATGCTTGATTTGGGTGGGACATTGTTCTGTCATTAGTATCTTCTCTCAGGCGAAGAGGTTGGTTGTTCACCCCCACTTCCCCACTACGAGAGTCACACAATGCAAAAACATAGCTGTGATTTCGTGAGTCACAACAGCCAACTGCATATAAAACCACTGATGTCCATAGCTGGGGCTTCCAGAAGCTTGTGTCTAAAGAGACCAGCTTAAAACACATGAAACGTGCCTTTGTAAGAAGAGAGAAATAAAGAAAAAGAAATTCAGAACAGTGAGATGACAGCTGTTTAGAAAATTGTGGTGTTAATTGTCCCGAGTAATAGAAACAATGAATCGCTAACTACACAAAGAGCTGAGGCCTGTATTACCGAGAGCAGTACTCACTACACATCACAGTCAATCAGCCAGCTTTCAGCATCCACTAAGAGATGTATCGTACCAAATGTGGCACCTCATGACAATTGCAATGGACTGGGGTAAAAGTTTCAATCTCAACTTCAGCACTTTAACTCCCATTCTAGGTTTGTTTACTCCACAGAAGGAAGTAATTTCCTACATTCCCACTTGCCACATGGACCGGGGACTTATGGATCAGATTTTGTCAACAGGAGTAAAATGAAGAAGAAAACAGAATCATCTTCAATTTCAATCAGCTTTTTATCAGCACGCTTCTTAGGATTAATTCCTGCATTTCTTCTCAGCGATCAGCTGAGCAGTGAAGTGGCCATCACTACAGAGACGGGGACTTTAGCTTATTCAGACCACACTATTGTTTGATCATTACACTATCATTAGCCTCAGCATCTGCCTCTTTGCAGTCTTGAGTACATACTTATTTGTCTCACTGTCATTTACATTCAGAAGGTCGCCTAGCTGAACAATCTCAGGCTTCCCCGTTTTACTCTCTGGAGTGGCTGCCTCATTCTCTCCAGCCCTTCCAGACCAAGAAAAACTTGCTTCTTGGGGCTCCAATCCTCCCTCAACTTAAAAGGAAAAACTGAGGATAATCATGACATTGTGCCTCACTTCCAAGTTGTATTTCATCTATGACTGCTTTAAAAGTATTTCTCAGTTTTTATTATCATTGTAATTTCATTGATTGCTAGATATTTGGAATGCAAAGCTATCAGGAAAAGTGTGTACCTGATAGTGAATGCAAAGATTTGTATTGTTATTATTATTATTATTATTATTATTATTATTAATAAAATAGCATCTACTAAGATTTTTGGTGAAATAAATTCTAAGGATCCTTACCAAGGTACAAAAGTAGGGAATGCAGAAATGTATGTTTTACGTGTGTGTGTGTGTGTTCATCTACATGAAAATCACATTAGGTGTTATTATTAATGGAGCTTTCAATCACCTACTCCACTATAGATATTTCAGAGCAAACAACCTCTCCACATGCAGCCAGGGTTGGAAAGCAAAGACCAGAACTTTACATATGAAGAATGCAATAGAATTAGGTCTTATTACTAAGGAGACACTTTATTTTAACCTTATTGACCTCATAGCTATTATATTAACAATTAAGTCAATAAATAAATATAAGAAAGGATACTGACTACACATATTCCCACCCACCAAAAAAAAAAATCTGATATTTTTATCTTGCAAACATATCCTGTATGCCTCTAAGGATAAATAAGATATGTTATTTTCCACATGTACAAACATCGTAGAACATGTCATATGCTTTTTCATCTAATTGTTTTGGCTTTGGTGAGTCACCAGGTACCTTCTTGGGAAACAAGCTTTGTTATTCATGCATCCATCAAATAGATATTAGCACTCCTTTGGTTATAGACACTTCTCTAAGTAGAACAGGATAGAGTGGTAAATAAAGCCAATGAAGATCTTTGCCTGCACAGAACCCAGATTCTAGCTGGAAGGAAAAGCAAAATAAAATGTAAGCCAAGTGAAGACAGAGATGTAGTTCAGGTGACAGTGTGTTGGCCTAGCATGCTTGGGCCCTGGGTTCAACCCCACATTGCAAAAATCTGATCTGGTGGTACATGCCTGTCATCCCACCACTCAGAAAGAGGAGGCAGGAATATCAGAAGTTCAAGGTCCTCCTTGGCTGTGCTGTGAGTTCAGGGGTAGCGTGGGGTACATGACACCTCAAAAAAAGAAAATATAAATATGATAAACAAATCATATGATGTGGGGCGGTAAGAATGTAAGAGCAAAAGGATGGGAGGAGTAATGATTTGCAAGATAATCCACACAAGTTAGGGCCGAAGCAATCATAATTGGACATTGTATGCCCGGCGCAATGTCCAACACACTATTGACCTCACAAAGTCTAGCATCTGCTAAAGGCACCAAGATCCTTGGAGGCAAGGGATTGACAGCCACAGTAGTGTTCCTATGCTTAAGGGGAACACAGAAAGGGGTTCAGGGAAATGCCACTAGGTCCTTGTACGTCATCAGAGAGGAGGGCCCAGAGGAGAGTCAGGCATGCACAAGAAAGGACTCTGGGAATCGGGGCAGGAGGCACGGGGGGGGGGGATGGGGCAGGAGGGGTGAGGGGAGGGGGAGCAGGGGGTTAGGGGGGGAGGAGGAGGGAGGGAGGGAACTGGTGTACCTATTAAGTTTGTATGAGCTGAAATAATAATAAAAATGTATTATATAAAAAAATCATATGATGTGGCAAAAGACAATTTAGCTGGAAGAGAGAGATAAAAAAGTGAAGAGCGGGGAGGAGTGGCTATGTAATAAATATAATATACATAAATCAGACTTGCAATGGGGAGGAAGGGAGCATTCTAGGCAAAGAGACCCTGGCATTTCCAAGGTTCCATGCCAGGGCAGGACCTGGTCTATTAGTCAATGGTCAGGATAAAACACAAGAGTAATGGCAATGATGCCAGTAGTCACAAGGGTTGAGCAAGGGCAAAGAGAATGTAACAGTTTAAAGTCACTGAAAGGACTTGGTGTGCTGTGTGCAAAGCAGCAAAAGTCATTACTCCATTTTCCACTGAGCAGTGATGAGCCTTGGAGCTTACCCCAGTGATGCCTCTTTATACCATTTCCTAGACAGAATTAAGCCTCAATTGCTCTAAGGAATCTATGGAGTTAACTTACTTTCTTGACATCAAAAACATACTTTTAAGGGGCTATGGAGATGGCTCAAGGATTAAATCTGTTTTCTCACAAGCAAAAAAAGCTGAATTTATTTTAGATCACCAGGTCCCACGTAAAAATGTCAGGCAGAGATGAGGGTGGTCTGTAGTTACAGATTTCAGATGACACAACTCTAAAGAGACAATATAATTGATGACATCATCAATGAACCTGCACATTCTTAGAAAGACAAGACTTGAAATTTCAGTTGGGGATCAAGACAATGGCTCTTCTTCTTACCCATGGGGAAAAAATGACATCACAGAGGATTCCGGAAAATGGCTGTCCTTAATAAAGAACCATGTGTCCATCAGAACAATAGGAAGGCACACCCAGAGGTCATTAATGACTGACTGACTTAGCTGCTGAAGGTTTTGTCCCTGTCTCAGTGTTTGACCTATCTCTTTTATCCCAGACAATGTGAATCGATTTTCTCCATAATAGATTTTCCTGAAGCAAAACCTACAACCCAGCAGCTACTGTCACTTAAACGAGCTGTGATTTATTAGTTTTAATCAGAAGGATGCCCGTGACCAAACAAACACCATATGAATCAGCCACAGCAGAATCCCAAGATATTCAGTCCTTCCTGAAACTCCCTTTTTGATTAGTTCTGCTTAGTAATCCAGGAGCAAATCCCCCCAGAGCTTACAGGGAAGGAAACCAGAGGTGCTCTGCTGGTGACGAATCAGTGACTGAAATGATGGACCATTCCATGTGCTCACTGGGCTAAGTCAGGTTTGCAATGTCTGTGGGGCTGAAATGTCTCAGGATAATTATACATGGGAAATCAAACAATATATGACTCTTTCTTTTATGTGCATGTGTACATGTTTGCATAGATAGATGAATTTACATGTTTGTGTGACCTGTATGTGTGTGTGTATGTGTGTGTGTGTGTGTGTGTGTGTGTGTACATGTTCCTGGCCCAGACTGACTGACTCAGCACTGGTGAGGTGACACTGTTTCAAACAAGATGGAAAAGAATTAACACAAAGAAACTATTCTCTGACCATCACGCATGCACTGTGATGGCATGCCTGCACATGCATGCACTCGTTTATCATACACACACATATACATAATGTATTGGTTATTCTTTCTGTCGGCTATGTGAGACACCACTGAAACACAACTTTTGGGAAGAAATGGGAGATTTATTTGGTTATGGTTCCAGAGGGGAGATACAGTCCTTTATGATGGAAATGGCAAGCAGTAGAAGATGGAGGAGGCATAGGTCACTTCAGACCTCATGGAAACTGAGAGAGCTCAAACTAAGAGCAGAGATCCATGGAAGCAGGGCAGAGCAAACCAATCTCAATGTCCACGCCCAAGATACACTTTCCTCCATCAAAGTCCTACTTCCAAAAGCTCCCACAATTTCCTTAAACATCAACTAAGGATACAAACACATAAGCCCATAGGGGACAAATTGCATTTAAACCATAATACCTACACCTTGTTCTCTATAGGCTCACGTCCCTTCATGATGCAAACTGTACTCAGTCCAACTTTAAAAGTCCCCATAAACTACATCACTAGTCCCCGCATATTTCAAAAGTCCAAAGCCTCCTATAAAATAAAAAGAAAATTGCACACGTCCAGCACACAATGGCACAGCATAAACATTTCCATTCCAAAAGGGAGGAATGGGGGCATATCTAAGAAAGATAGGTCTACAAGACTGAAAACCAGCAGGACAAACTCCAAATCCTGTATCTCTAAGTTTAGCAGCAGATGAGCTTCTTGTTGAAATCATCTCAGTTCCAAAAGGTTTTGCTTCTACCCTTCCAGCACAGCTGCCTGCAGAACACATCATTCTCCCACAGAACATAGTTCCTCCTGTGACAAATGTCCCACATTTGGTTCTAGCATCTCTAACACCTTCAATAGGAAATGAAGTTTTAACTCCACAGCATAAAATGCTCTTTTCAGGCTTATTTGGAGCTATGTTGCCACACACTGTCTGGCTTCAGGCACTCTCTGAAACCTTGGAGGAAGAATTCATGACCTCCTCACTCTTGCATCTTTAATACCTCTAAAACCAGTACAATTTGGATGATATTGCCAGGTTCTGCTATAGCTTTGGGCTGGAAACTACTCCCCTTGAATCTTAACTGGTTCAGTTTCTCTGTGGTGAAGCTGGGTAGAATCTCTCCTGGGACATTGCTTTAGAGGAATAGAAGCAGAACATTCTTTTGGATCTCTGCCCTTCCAAAAGAATTTGCATTTTTAAGGGTGGGAGCCTTCCCTGAAGATTTTGACCTCAGGATGTAGTCTCTTTTATTATCCAAATGGAGAGCAGACTTTGATTCACTAATGGAGCTGATCTTTTTAATGATAGCTGCCATTTTGCTATCTGCATCCTCTTTAAAATTGCTCTTATTTTTGCCTCATCAAAACTTCAGAGTTTTCATGCTTTCTATACAATTCCATGGTGTTTTTCTTCATAACTCTGAACAAAAGCACTATAAAATAGCCATGCTATACCACCAAGACTACATTGCCTTGAAACTTTCTCTGCTAAACATTTGAATTTAACTTCAGGCAAGCTCTTAGGAAGAGGGCAAAACTTGATTTTAAAATCTCTGCTAAATTCACTAGTCCATTTGCCCTTCATCCAGTTTCCAACACAATCTGTTCCCCTCTGGACTATCACAAGCTAGGCTTCCACTGCCTGTGTCTCTAATAGCATTGCTTTCTTCAAAGCTCACACTAGAATGATCCTTCAGGTCTCATTTCCAAGATGCAAATGCTTTCCCAGCCCAAAGTTCCACAGTTCTCCATATTTCCCCCAATAAACAGCTCCAAAGGCTCAACAGCCACATCATAGTAATAGACATATTTCTCTACTTCTTGATACCAAGTTCTCTCAGCTTCACGACAACACTTTATTTTCTGGTACCAGATCCTCAGTCTCACAGCAATACCCCATTTCTCAGTATGGATTTATATACCAGTTAGTCCTGCTGCTGCTGCTGCCATTCGGACTCAAGCAGCTTAAGGGAAGAAAAGGAGATTTATCTGGCTTATGGTTCCTGAGAGGAGAGATGCAGTACGGAAAAGGTGTGGTTGACTGGAAGAAGGTGGAGAGGGCTTAGGTCACTGAAGATGTCATGGAGGCTGAGAGAGCTCAAAGTGCAAGAGCAGACAGCCCATGGAAGCAGGGCAGGGCTAACCTCAAGGCCAACAGCCTGTGACAAGGCTCCACCTCCCAAAGGTGCCACAATCTTCCCAAACATCAACTAAGGTTCAAACATATGAGTCTATGGGAGACAAACAACATTAAAACTATGATACACACATTACATGCATACAGTTTTTAAAAAGGCTGAACTGGAATTCAAACTTCCAAGCTGGCACACTGTGACATAGCTATTGGCAGGAAATGTCAGTCTACATGGACCTCTTCCTAGAATGCAGCATCTTCTTTTCCTGATGTGCATAATCCAACAGAGAACAAGGTAAAAACTACTGCATCTTTTATGGCCCAGTCATAGAAGTCACATGCTGACATTATACAGCAGCTTATTGGTCATGCCATCTGGGTGAGGGAGGGACCTCTTCAGAGTGTGTAGGAAACTGGAGACTGCCCTAGAAGATTCTAACCATGGTCTCAAGGTTCTTTCTCATAGAATACTCACAAAGAAGGATTATAATAGAATTAGTAAAAAGACCATGCAGAGCTGTCAGACTACATATCCATCATGTGATCAAAGCAAAGATTATCAGTAATAAAACAAAACAAAATCACGAGCCCCCAGACAAGCAGGAATAGGAATATTACAACCAAAGAGCCATAATGTGAAAGGGCTCATCCACCTTAGACACAGAACAAGGGATGTATATAGAATCACTGCCCTGTAGCCTCTGACCTACAAAAGGCATGAAAGTTGAGAAGGAATGGAAACATATTCTGCACAAGGAGTAACTCTAAGTTGTTTTTTTTGGGGCTGCAAAAGACATTCTTGGAGCACTAGCAAGACTTTTGAACAGAATGTGAGGCTGAGAGGCAGACACACAACAGTGTCGATGTTGGCACTTTCTTTCTATATGTCTATATGTTTCTATATGTCTACATATATTTATGCATGTAAAATTTTGAACCTATTTATAAAGGCAACTTACTTTCTGATGGTTCAGAATATATGAACCTTTATGGTGTTTCATTTTGAGAAAATTAAGGTCATTTCAACTTTTAAAAAAAAAGAAAAAGTTATCCCATAAAATAATCTATTTGCATACATTTTAGAGGGTTTTCTAATAATCAAAGTTGTCCAGATTCTCAAATTAAATTTCTTTCTTTTAGTTTAACTTTGCTTTCAGCATTGATTATGGTCCCTACTGTTATCAATAAATATTTTCTTTTGACAATTTCATACACATGATAGTTAGATACAAGTCTATCAACCAGACAATTGGGTCCTTTGAGCACTCCTGTCAAAGGAATTGTCTGGTTAAGACAGTCCCTGAGCAAGTCTGAAGAAAAGTATCTAATTGCTGCAGGAAGACAGAGGGTGGGGAGGAGGAGCCAGGTAAGGAGGGGGAAATTCCCTGGGCAGGTAGATAAGACAGAGAGAGCTGATTCAGTGTGTGTTATACTTCGGCATACAGGCATATGGTTATGCTCACAAGCCAGACACTATGTCCCTCTCTCAGTTTTGATCTGAGTATGGGTATGTTCAGTTCCCTTGGTGTCTAGGTTGATACGAACTCTCCTGTCATGCTGATGAAGTATAACTCAGAATCATAATCCAAGAATAAACTTCTGTTCCCCTAAGTGGTTTGGGCCCTGCATTGATTCAGCAGACAGAAGGTGAAACCGAGACAATGTGTTTACCTAATACATTCTAATCACTCTCTCAATTCACTCTCTCTTTACACAGGGCAGGAGAATGATTGATGTTGGAATACCCAGCCCATAGTGGGTGTGAGCACTCCCTTGGCAGGTGGAGAAGATAGAGGGTGCGGTTCAGTAAGTTGGATATACTTCGGCATACTTCGACAGACTTGTATTCTAACAAATGAGGCTTGTCCCTTTCTCATCAGTCTTACTTCCCTAGTCTCCTTGTGTTGGTGTGAACTCTTCCACCAAGCTAAACTAAAAACCATGACCAAGAATCAAAAAAAAGGATAAAACTCTCTTGTTCCCCTAAGCTGTTTTGTCGTGAATTTTTTTGCAGCACACATCAACCCCAGTAGTTAAATATTGTAAAAGAAGATAAATGCATCTTCGCTGAAGATGATGGAAGGGCGACTCTTGAGAATTCTATTTTTCCAACTCTTTAAAATTATATATTTTAATTACCTGTAATATATTTTCTGTTCCCCTGGCTTTTATCTATATCATACTTGTTTTTAGCACTGTTTATATGAAATATGCTGTTCTTATCTAACAAGACTCTCTTTTCTTTTTTTAACATTTCTTATTATTATTTCATACAAATTTAATAGGTAGACCAGTTCCCTCCCCCCCTCCTCCTCCCCCTGAACCCCCTGCTCCCCTTCCCTCCCCCCCAATTCCCAGAGAGTCCTTTATTGTGTATGCCTAACTCTCCTCTTGGTCCTCCTCTCCGATGACATACAAGGACCCAGTGGCATTTCCCTGAACCCTTTCTCATGTTCCCCTTAAGCATAGGAACACTACTGTGACTGTCAATCCCTTGCCTCCAAGGATCTTGGTGCCTTTAGCTGATGCTAGACTTTGTGAGGTCAATAGTGTGTTGGACATTGCGCAGGGCATGCAAAGTCCTATTACGATTGCTTCAGCCCTAACTAGCGTAGAGAATCTTCAGATCATTGCTCCTCCCATCCTTTTGCTCTTACAATCTTACCGCCCCCTCTTCCGCAAATGTCCCTGAGCTTCACGATGGGAGGAGATTAGGCTGGCTTAGTTCTATGTGGTTGATATAGAGTCTCTGAAGTTCTGGATTGTGGTTTGTTGATTTTCTTTTGCAGTTTTGCTGCTCCTGCAATGCCCTTCACTCCATCCTGCTGGGCACTGTATGTCACCCCCTGGTCAGAGACAAAAAACTGTTAAACTGGAGCAAGACTCTCTTTTCAAACACTTATACAGCAATGGACACATTCCTGGTCATCCGATCCCCTACATCAGATGGCAGCATCCTGACTACAACCAACTTCTCCCCCATTAGATTGTATTGCTCTGACTACAAACCCACACCAGCAAAACTACTTCATGTCAAAACTGAAAAGAAGGCAATTTCCATCCATCCACATGAATAAGTTCTGCAGTATTTTCAGAAACCTATAAGGTCCTGTTGTCTCAGAATCTTCCTCAGGTTCTGTCAATAAGATTCCATGATTGAAAGGTGCATGAATGAAAGAGTTGTGACTGTAAGGCAGAAAACAGGAGGATTTCCAGGAGGCCTAAGTGTAGAAAGAATACCCTGCCCACTGGACTCCTAAGATGACTTTTCATTTGTTTGTATTAGTTGCTACTCAGAGTCGGACGAGCTTTTTTGTCCTTCACTAAACTGCAATGCAAAGGTGTTCACCCTGAGTTCGAGTTTACTTAACCACATTGGTTGGATTTACTGGGTGCTTTAGGGCCTGCAGCTCTGACTCCTCTTCCAGCATGCCAAACTTTCAAGGTGGTAATTCTGGGGTTCCACTGAGAAATCACTAATTGCTTTCCTTGGACCTTTTTCATCCATGATAGAAGTCAAAGTTGCTTTCAAGATCTTTCCTCATTTGTCTTTTATTCATCAGACACTTTTAAAATATGTGGACTTTTGGAAAACATCCTTATCCCTTTTCTACTGATCTCAGAGACTTTTATTTTCTTATTTTTATACTTCAGGGCCCTTTTAATGCAAAAAGGAATAACAGACTTAAATCATCACTTGAAGACTTGGGATGTCTTGTGGAGCCAGGCACATGCTCTTTTCTCTTAAAATCTCAGAGTTTGGAATGTGTAAATATCAGCCTCCTATCTAAAGCACACATATCAGCCTCACTCGGTCATGGCTGCAGGCAAACTTGACATTTAATGGATGTTGTGAAGCCATGTCCAAGTATAGCATAAAAATGTTAATGGGCAGTTTGTGTGGCTTTGCACATTTAGTGAAATTTCTCTTGGCTGTGAGCTTGAATGCCATTTGTACAACTGCCATGTGTTTGAACAATTTAGATTTTTGTCTTTAAGGCTTGGCCATTACATTCCCTGTTCTTATTTAACATATGTGTATTCTCACTACAATGAATCATTTTCATTTATTCTCTTTCTTTTCTCCCCACCTCAAATTTATCACCCTCTATTGAAGCATGCAATTATATACAATTCTGACCTTCCTTTAGGCCTAAAAAACAACAGGGTGTTTCATTTTCCAGTGACATTAAGATATGGGAAAGCCTCTAAAGATGTGCTATCTAAAGAATTAGGTAAATTAAAGTAACAAGTGTTCAACACCAAGAGGAATTCTCAATTAATATCCAAGTGAAAAAGAATTGAGTAAAATACCAACTCAAATCTAAAGAACTGAGCTGCAAGAAATCATATATCCAAGTATATATGGAAAGAGTAGTCATTAAAAAAAGTTTTATCAGGGAACAGAAAATTGATAGGAAATGACTCAGCAAAGGAAGAGCTGAGGTTTGAAGTTCACAGTCTTAAGACAAAGTAAGGAATAAAGCACTAAGATACATCCCCATATGACAGTTAACCTCTGTCGTGGTTTGAATGTGAGTTATTCCTCACAGGTTTGCATTCTCAGCTGCAGTTAATGTTTGGGAAGGCTCTAGTACCTCTAGGAGGCAGAGCCTTGCTGGAGAAAGGCACGTCATAGGGGGGCAGACCTTCAGGATGGTAAGCCCCACCCTGTTTCCTCTAGCAGTTTGTTCTTGCCGCCTGTTGCTTTCTCTGCCTCTATGAAGACAGGTAATCTAAACAGCTTCCAGCTTCTGCTGCCTTCTACACCTTTCCTGACATAATGGACTGTATCCCATCAGGAACCAAAAGCCAAATAAATCTCCCTTTCTCCCCTAAATTGCTTGAGACTGAGTGTTGTTTCACATAAACAGAAAGACTAAGTGCACCAATATCAAATACTAAATTGTCAAGATCTAGAATCACATAGGAGAGAGTCATCTAGACATGCCCATAGGAGACTACTTTGATTACATTAACTGAGGTGGGAACACCTGACTGCCAGCTATTAGAACCATTCCCTGCCTGGAATCTTGGGCTATATGAATTAATAAAAAGAAACTGAGTAGCAGTGATCCTTCATCACTCTCTTCTTCCTGGATGTGGATGCAATATGAAAAGCTATTTCAAGCTTTTGTGCCTTGAATTCCTCATCATGGTAGAGCATAGTTTGAAGTATGAGTCAAAATAAACCCTTTCTCCCTCAAGTTGCACCCATCAAAATATTTTATCGTAGCAACAGAAAATAAAAGCTAAGATACCTTTGAAAATTATATGTTCCATGTGGATAGTCACAAAAAACTGAAAATAGACCTTATGACACAGATAATGCTTTTGGGTATATATCAAAGTCCTCGACATTATACCATGGAGATACATACACATCTATGTTCATTGTGGTCCTACACACAATAGCAAGGAAATGTCAATTGACTGCTTAATGCTTAAATGTCAATTGACTGATAAATGGATAATGAAAATGTGGCACATATGCCCAGTGGATTATTATTCATCTATCAAGGAAGAAGAAATAACAAAATTCACACATAAATGGATGAAACAGAAAAAGTTACACTAGGTGAAGAAAATCAGTCCCCAAAAAACAAATGCTTCATGTGCTATTTCATATGTAGACTAAAATAAACCTCCAGATGTGTACAGTTAGCACCTGTAGCCCAGAAGCTGTGTTTAGCAGAGACATGATGACTGAGGGTCATTTAGCCCAGATGGTACATCCAACCCTCTCTTCTCAAGGATCGGGGAATTTAAAGTAAGGGGGGAAAATACTAAAATAGTACATGATATGGTGTGAAAATTCCCAAAGCTGTTATGTGCCTTCTTGGCCCCTACTTGAGAAATCCACGAGTCATTCTATATGGATATACGTGTACCGTGGGTAAGAGACAATCTCCAGAAACACTACACCTCTGAAAAGACAATTTGGGCAGGAAGAGAGGAATTTCTTTTTTATTATTACATTTATTTATTTTTTCCCAATCATACAAGCTTAATAGGTACCCCGCCCCCTCCCTTTCTCCACCCCTCCCCACTCCCCCTTGCACCCTCCCCTCATTTTCCCTTTCCTTTCACCCCCCTCCCTCCCTTTCTCCCAGTTCCCTCTCTTCCCCCCTCCCAATTACTGGAGCATCCTTTAGCGTGAATGTCTGTGTCCTCCACTCTAGTGAGGTGCAAGGACTCAGTGGCATTGCCCAGAGCCCTTTCTTGGACTCCCCTTTAGTATGAGAACACTATTATGAATGTTAATTCCTTGCCTCTAAGGATCTTAGTGCCTGTGATATATGCAAGACTTTGGGGAGTCATTGACATGTCAGTCATTTCACAGGTCATGCAAAATCCAGTTTTGGCTACTGTGGTGCTAACTTGTGTGGAGTATCTTGCATATTGTTGCTCCTCCCCATCTTTAGGCTCTTACAATCTTACCGCCTCCTCTTCCACAAATTTCCCTGAGCTTTAGGATGGGGAGAGATTTGGCAGGTCTGATTCCAATTGATTAATGTAGGGTCTCTGATGTTCTGAATAATGGTTTGTTGTTGTTTTCAGTTTTTTTAGCCAATGATTTACCCCACCAAGTACTCAGGCACTTGCCAATACAGGCATCCCAGATGAAATCCAGTAGGCCACACAAACAAAAAGACAATAAAGTAGAAGTAAGACTAGGCCAGAAAGGAGAAAGCATAAAGTGAGACAGAAGTGGGTAGTAGCATTTGGGTAGGAAGCGATGTATGAAAAGTCTCAAAGAATAAGAAATATTAAAAATTTTTAATTAAGCTTTATATACACTCATATGTGCATGTGTATACAGACGATAGATATGTAGATTTTATAGTTCTTTTATATAAAAGTGTATTTCTTTGCAACTTTTTAAAACTTGATATGTATTGTGCACTTCACTAACGAATATATATGATACTGTTTTATGTGCTTTAAATGACACAAGATGTATCAAGAAAAAAAGGAACATCTGTGTTTCAACCTTCCAGCAACCCAGACAGGCCATATTAAGGACCTGACTGTCCTGCCACCCATGGCTTCATTGCAGAGTCTGTAAGTCAACCATTCTGTCAGCTGTTTACATAGTAGCCTATGTCCCCAGACACCCATGGGTGCTTGTGAGACAGAAGCAAAGCATTCATTTGATAATTAAATCTTTTATGTCCTATTAAATTCCCATTTGTGTTTTTTTTTTTACAATTCTTCTTTGTAATTCAATGTGTTGATCAAAAAAGTGGTTTCTATCTGTGGAGAAAACAGAACACATGTCTGACTTCTGCTTGTTTCTGTTTCTTAATGCTTTGTTATTCTGCATCTTTCATGAACCCAGAGGCACCCGGCCACAGTTTTATAAATCTCCCAAATGAATAAGTAATAGCCTATTTGCAAAAGTATTTTGGCTTACAGAGGACTTTGAATGCTGGTGCCTGAAATATCCCATCTAGAAACTACAAAAAAATCAGCAATGGTAACACCTCCTCTCAGGTTTCTAATGTTGAAAGTAAGAATTGGAGCCATACTACTAGCTTTTAACTTTCCTGTACATATCACATTACGGAGCTTCTCTTTAGCTTTCCTTCTTTGCTTCTTGGTTCACTTTACCAACCAGAGGCAACATGCAGGTCTTATAAGAAATGACCTCAGAAAAGCCCTTCTGAGAAAAAACTAAAGAGCTCTGTAGTTAAAAGATACCTTTTTACAAAGGCTTGCCCTGTGATACTGGAGGTTAGTAGATGTAATGAGATTTGGCTAAGGTTCATTTTGGAAAATGAGGGAAAGAAGAAAATGACCTCACTGTGCTTGTCCAGAGTTTCGCCTCAGGAGAAAAGAAAGAGGTATTCAAATTGCTGCAACTGGTGTTAATATAGTAATTTGGGGGACTTGATTAACATTTCATCAACTAAAAATTTCCTGATGTGGCCCTGGAAATTCTCTCAAATCATAAGCCCACCATGTAAGGATCTCCCTTTAAATATCCTGTGTTGGATTCCAACAATATTATATTCTATGACTTGCATTTATTGCATTGCAATAAAACTCATTGGAAACAATTCACACAACATTAATATATTCTCCTTCTTGTCAATCATCTTATAGCTTTTACTTACAAGGACAATAAATCTCCATGGCAACCTGTTTCACAGGAATGTGGCTGTGTGGCTAATTCTACGGTCTTACCAGAGATAGGTGAAGTTAGGTAGACTTCACTCTTCTGGATTTTTCTATCTGTCTCCTCTAGGAGGCTTCACTCCATAAAGCACATTTTATGCACATATTCCTCACTCTTCTCTTTTGAGGAAGAATGCATTCAACTTTCTTTTAGTTTCACTTTGGCTTAAGATCAATATTTCGACTGAATTCATATCTTTGATATATAGCATTTCACTGAGAGAGTATAAGGAGCCATATATTATTTTGCTCTTAAGAAAAATGGGAATCTGATCTGGAGATTACCTGCTAAGCGGTTGCGAGGATTTATTTGAATTCCCCTAAGAACCTGCTAGTGTATAATTTGTTGCTCAGGATTTATAACCCTCCCAGAGATTCCATTCACTGTGTAAGAACATTTCCCTGACATGTCAAAGGCTTGCCACTATTCTGGGAGTTTTGCATACTCACCGCAGAATTGCTGGGGGGTTTCCCATGAAAATTTGGCCCTGTCCAAGGCCTGCCTCAGAGAAGTGCTTGCAAAAGACCATAGGGCACCTTCCATAGACCTCATTTGCATATTCAAATTAGTTGCATTTTAATATACCAGTCGTATTGAACCTAATTCTTGATATTCTCCAAAATCTCTAAAATGAATATTTTACAGCTTTATGGTGTCTAGGTTGTATTGATCTTACATAGATGATAACATATTTAATTTCATCTAGCATTTGTCAAGCAAAAAATACTATTTAAAGCAGAATCAATATTGATATATTCCCAGCATAAGTTAAAAATAAATAAAATTGAGCTAGAGAGATGGCTCAGTGGTTAAGACTCTGCCTCATAAGCAGGAGGTCCTGACATTGGATCTCAGGTCCCATGTAAAAACGCTAGGTAGAAACGGCAGTGGCTGTACTTTCACAGAACCTAGGAAATCCCAGAGCAAAGCAAGAAGGAGGTAGAAGCAATTCAGGATGATTCTGGAAGTCACCACTGATCCTCCACAGGGACACAAAGTCCCTGCTGATACACACACACACACATACACACACACACACACACACACACTACAATAAATAAAATATCTAAAATAAATACATAAAATCATTGAGTGTTAGTTTTGGTTCATATTCCCCATGTGGTTTCAGAGTGCTCCTTGGTCTGAAGAAGAACTGAGCAAAAGTAATTCTCAGAAGACTTTATTATCTGTAATTAGGAAAACGAACTCTGGACTACATTCGCCTTGAGGCAAGCAGGATGGCTGCAAACCTGACAACTTGAGTTCCACCCCTAGAACTACAAGAAAGAATTGACGCCTTCCTTTCAGTTGTCTTCTGACCACTACGTATGTACCATGAAATATACAAGTGCACACACACACACATGAGACAGAGACAGAGAGAGAGAGAGATAATGTGAAAAAAATTGATCTCTGTCATCAGGAGAAAGGAAAAGAAAAAAAGAAAGGAGGACTAGGAGGAGAAAGAAGAAAGAAGAGGTTCTATGGGGTGGTGAAGGTTGTGAACAGTATCAGGACAATGTCTATGTTTTCAAGTTCGACTGCTTTTTAACAATTTAAAAATACTTAGACAAATGACAGAGTACACGCCTCGATGATAACATATTATATTTATTCATCCAAGCTTTATGATGTGAACATTAAGCTGGTCTGTGCAACCTATTCAATGAAGTTACTGTCCAGAAGCAGTTCCGCTCTGGTGTTCAGGTGAGCACTTACAATATGTGCCCTAAAGTGAACTTACACACAATCCCCCTTACTTAGAAAAGGGAAAAAAGTTCTTTGGGTGATGGTGAGATAGCTCAGCAGATAGTTTGCCTGCTCACAAATCCAATGATCCCAGAAAAGCTGCATGTTCAAGCAGCAAATTAATTTCCAAAAGTTGTCCCTTACATTCACCTGTGTGCTATGATCTCTCTCTCTCTCTCTCTCTCTCTCTCTCTCTCTCTCTCTCTCTCTCTAAGTAAATCAAATTTTAAATGCTAAAATAAACCTTTAATCTTTATGACAGCTCTCTGGTGTTATCATCACTTACAGATTTGGAAGCCACTGGCTTTCCTGTGTCTAGTTACACGTGTAAGCAAGATGTGAGGCTGTGGAGCTCAGGGAATGGCTTGTTCGGTAGAGTGCAAGCCGAGCAAGCATGCGGACCTGTCCTTGCTCTGCAGCCTTCGTGTAAAGATATCAGGGGCGGCAGCTGTCACCAGCACTCAGAGAGCAAGGAATGTGTCCCCCAGGTCCCCACAATGGAATCTCATTTTCTTAGAAGTAGGAACTGCCATAGTTTTTATTCCAATTTCTGAAACAAAATAAAATAACTTCAGGGAATTCTCTTAAGATTTAACCTGGGATGTTTAGGATGAATTCATGAGCATTTTCTCAGCTGAAGTTCAAGAGTGCAGCCTCCTGCCAGGTTCCCTAGTGACAAGCAATAGTGGTGATTTTGTTTCTTAAGGGCCTGAGAAATTCCACAAAAAAAGATGACAAGACCACACACAAGTATATCATCCAAAGAACTCACCCAAGTCTACAGATCTCTGTGATACTCCAGATATTTGTAGCATGTCAAACAATTCACAATTCATGGGAAAGATATATGCAGAGATACAGTTACATGATTATTGTGTGCTGGACACAGAGAAGAGCCAGCACCCTTGGAGACATCAGAGTTCAAAAACACAGTGGTCTTATTTGGGGGGGGGGGATGTAGGAATTCCACTAACAGATGAATGGATGGAAAAATGTGTTTCCTCCTGGTTCCTCCATTTACCAGGAGGCACACATTAAATGTGCTACACATTAAATGTGTCTTCTCAAATGTAAATGTTAGAATCCTGTTACATGCTGAGGTAAATGGTATTAGAAGAACAAATATTAAAGGTAATTAGGTCCTAAAAACAAGACTGACTAGCACACTCATTAAAGTGAGCCCAGAAAGTTCCCTCACTTTCTACTACACTGTGTGCCTAGTGACAACATGACTGTATTGGTTAGACACAGGTGTTATCTTGACAACCAAATGCTGAGCTTTAAGCACATCTGTGAAGAATTAGCAGTTAAGGCAAGCTTTAAATAGGTCTCCAGAAGACTGTCTAATAGACAATGGAAGACCTAGCCCATAGTGGGTAGGACCAGTCCTCCCGCAAGTGGATGAGATGGAGAAAGCTGGTCAGTAGCTTGGTGTACTAGGACAGCTTCTCAGTCTGGCAAATGAGGAAGTTAGCTCCTCTCTCAGTGACTCCTGTAGAGAGTTCCTTTGGCTCCTGCTGTTGGTATAAGGTGGTATAAACTGTCCTGTCAAATTGGTCAATGAGCTATAGTCAAAATCGTAAGGGTTTTTAATATTCATTTATTTATTTTATTTATTTGTGTGTGTGTCTCTGTGTGTGTATCAGAGAGCACTGTGTGTCCCTGTGGAGGAGCAGGGTCGACTTTGGGAATCATCATGAATTGATTTTACCACCTTTTTGCTTTGCTCTGAGATTTCCTAGGCTCTGTCCATGAAGGCCCCTGCCTTTTCCACCTGGTATCTTTATGTGAAACCTGGGATCTGAACTCAGGACCTTCAGCTTGCAAGGTGTAATAGCTGGGCAGAGGTGTCGACTTAACAGTTGAGGGTTTGAGCCTTAGGCAAATTTGTAGAGAATTGCTTGTTGAGTTAATCCCAGAGCAAATGTGCAGGAGATTGTCTAGCTGATGGGGAAGCCCCAGCCCATGGTAGGTTGAGAATAGGCCCTAGAATAAAAAAGGACATCTGGTTGAGAGAGTTGGTATTCTTGTGTACACTTGGCCAAACATGCTGATCTGGCAATTAAGGATCATCCCTCTCTCAGCCATTATGTAGAGATGATGTGGCCAGTTCCCTCAGCCTTGCTGTTGGTATTTGCTCTCCTGTCAAGCTGGACTGAGAACTGTAACCAGAAAAATCATAAGAGAAAATAAACCCCTTGTTCCCGTAAGCTGTTTTATGGTCATTTATCAGCAACCATGCAGACAAACTGCAACGCAAGGTAAAGTCTTAACCCCAAGCCATCTCTCAAGATTCAGAATTGTACGTTATAATCAGAGTTTCTATTCCTCTAAATTGTTTGGTTGTGTTATTTATCAGCACAACATAAAAACAAACTACAACAATGTCCATCTATAAATCAGGAAAGGGACGCTTCCCATGTACAAAATTCATCAATACCTTGAAGTGGGATTTCCCAGGTTTCAAAGTTATAAGAAAGAAATGTCTGTTCTTCACAAACTATGAAGTTTATGGTATTTTGTGACCACAGACCAAATGATCAATATGTGAAGTAAATATATGAAGTAAATGAAGCCAACCAGATGTGGGGATGTGTTTAATTAAAAAGGGTTTAATGCACTAAACTCTTTGTTGAAATGCTTGGTGTAAGTTACTTCCTTTTAATCTTTGAAAGAAATGGAGAGCAAGATCTGTTTCTTCTCTATTTTCAAGGAATAGAACTGAAGTTGTGAGAGGTTCAGGATCATGTCCTACATTAGGCAATGATAAGGTACTGCACAAGACTGAAACTCAGAATCCCGGGAGATAGATGCAGAAGGGAAAATGTAAAAATGTTCATCCCACTAGCTTGACAGTCTAGTGGAGCAAGGCAGTGCTGTGAAATCACAAAAGAGCTATGGTTAAACAATACCATTTGATAAACTAAAAAGTCTATCCATGAGGAAAAGCTGACTTAAGATTTTGATGACAATATAACCAAGCTAAACAGAGAGGATGCCAGAAGATATTAACATCTGAAAGTTTGGGAAAATAAGTTAACCCGGCCATTTTTCCTTGCTTGAAAAACTGCAGACACATTTAATTCTGAGATTTCTTCAGATAGATTGAGTCAGTACAAACGCTTTTGAGAAACATATACGAACACCCAGAATATATTTAAAAATAGAAGACAAAAGAAACAACCAAAAGTCAAACCTGAGATGGAAGCAGATCTTCAAAGAGAAAGATGGCACAAATATAATAGAAATTATATGCGTGTAAATGCAGAACATAGAAAGAATTGAAAGTCAGACTCTGGAAATTTAAGAACCCAGTACTTCTGAAGTAAAACTCAAAAGTGAATTGGGGGAGAGATAAAAAAGAAAATTCAAATTCAACAAAACTCTTTCTTCTTGTCCAAAATGCACTTTATTGACTGAATGAAAAGCAACAGAAAACTACAAAATTAAGAACAGGTTACATCTCTGAAAAAAAAATCTAAGTATATTTAAAGTATATGTAATTAAATTTTCAAAGTAAAATTTGGCTAAGCCACTTACTTGTTAGTGGAATGATCTAAAAAGTAGTTTTTTCAAGCCCTACATGTAATCAGCAGACACAGACAGATAATCTAAAGAAATGATTGTCCCACCCTGCTCCACCCCTTCCATTCCCCACCACACACACACACACACACACACACACACACGCATGCACACACGCATGCACACACACACACACACACAAGAGCTATCAAACTGTCAGAACAATTGACTTCGAAAAATCAAAGATCTCCTGGGAATTTCCAGCTAGGTACAGAGAAAGTAGCTTCACAAAGTACTGAACAATTGTCAGATCTGGTGCCAGCCAGAGGAGAAATATGTCTCCCAAAAGAGATTTCATACAACTTGTCAGAACTCCTTTCAAAGGAATGGGCAATGATGAGTCATAGTGGGCACAGCCACATTCTGACCAGAACTGCATGGCTTTAGTCCCTGTGTAATTCAGACCCCACATTCAAATCTCAGAGATGGATCGGGACATTGGCCTCCTTTCCCTGATCTGGCCACACTGAGCAAATCTCCCTTTCTGTTTTAGTATTTATTTGAGTTTTGATTGATTTCTAGGGACAGGTGGCTGAACCAAAACACAGAGCTTATCTTGAGTCTTCAGTGTTTTACCTGTGCAGTGGGAAAACAGTTCACATGTTCTATGGGAGAATAGCAGGTCCATATTGGGTGCTCAATAGTGCATCTGTTTTGTTTTTCTTTATAGACATGCTCCGACAGACATCTTCAAACCAGGTGACCAAGCCTGGGGAAGTCAATGGTTTGTACATAGGATACATAGGAATATGATAAAGAAAAGTAGTTCTCAAAGGGGCTGCCAATGGTTTCCTGAATGCCTTCACATTTGTTAACTCAACATCAGCACATTACAAAGAATCAGTAGAAAACAGCATAAAGTAGAGAAATGACACCTAAGCTTCCTCCACCACTCTATCAGGACTGTCAAAAAATTGAACTCTGAGATTTCAAATTTCCCAGGGATCCCGTCCTGCGGGGGTTGGGGGAGGCAGAGAAGAGCTGGTGCCAACCCGAGGAACAGTTAGTTTCCCAGATGAGACCCACACAAAAACACACATCCCTAAAAACTTCACTCCACACCTGGAGCGGATTATTTTCCTCCCTCTCTGACTATTTAAGCTCTTCCTCTTCTGCTCCTTTGAAGAGGAGAAAAGTGGACTAGAATAAGCCTTTCCTCAACATGGTCACACTGAGTACATTTCTTTTTTTCTCTTCTTTTTATTGTCAATTGGTATTAATTGAATGAAGAGAGAAAAAGCAGGAGGTGGGGTCTAGTAAAATCCCTAACAATACTACAGTAGAATGGAGGCTAATGGGAGTGGAAAGCACTAAAGAAACACGGAATAAGGGAAGAAATAGAGAAGAAACAACAGAAACAAATTTTGTTTGAAAATACCATAATAAATCCTGATATTTTGTATGTATATTCAAATACTTTTTAAAGAGCCCTCTGGCTTATAGTCTCCCCAAGTGTAAAGTATGCGTCATGGTGCTTTGCTAACTGATGCTCCCTGATTAACCATGTCCTGTGGTTGTAGTTCAGGACCAAAGGATTACAAAGTGCTGAAAAGTCAAAAGAAAGAACTTCCTATCTTTGCTTCCTGGGCTGCTTTCAATTTCCTTGGATTATAGACCTAGACAAAGGGTAGTGGAAGCATCACAGAGAAATCCCAGAAAAGAGGTTATCTAAGAAAGACATCCGTGATCATTCAGAGACACATCAAGCATGCATGCAAGTGTGAAGGACGCCATCCTCTGGGGACCACAAACCAGGAGAACTGAGCAGCCATGAGCAGCAGCTAGCGTCTTAATCAGATAAAATGAACGACAAAGATTCTCTGACACATGTTTGATGATATACATAATTGTCTCTGTGCTGCATGCTAATTAGGCATCAATCCTAAGTAGTCATTTAGAATGACTGTGATTAGAGTGACATTCGCACAGCCCACCCCGAGTATTTCAGGGTAAGGAGGCAGAGCGGCAGAGAGCCATCCAGGCAGAAAGGAAGACCCTTCAGGAGACCCTTGGGGAGGTGGCGACATCCTCCTAGAGAAACAATCTCTGTGGGTGAAGGCTTAAGACCTAGTGTCTTAAGAGCTGTGGGGCAGGGGTTACCTTTGCTTACCACCTGCTAGGCTTTCTGCTGTAAATACTTAGATGCCTTCCATTGCTGACACCCCACCATCTTTTCTGCTGTGGAGCCCCAGACTTTACCACAGCTTGCTGCCTCTGGTGGTCCAGACCTCACACTGTCAAGGGAACAGAGCCTGATGCAGGTCTAGGAAGTCGCATGCTGTGAAAGTCAGCATTCCTCCTGAACACTAGTTGGATCCAGAAGCAAGGATACTGGAAGTTATGCATAGGTAACCTGGGATAAGCATGAGTAACTACTGCAATTTGTCCGCATGTAGTTGATAAATCCATAACCAGTTTGCTTATGGGAACAAGGGGACTTTATTCTGTCTTACCATTGTCTAGCCATATTTCTTATTTCCAGCTTGGCAGGAAAGCTTGCACCAACACCAGGAGCTAAGAGAACTACCCCACACCATATCCAAGGAACTGCTGAAGAGAGACAATCCTCACTTGCCAGACAGCATGTCCATCCAAGTACGCTGAAGATGGCCTAGATGCTGAACCAGCTCCCTCCATGTTACCACCTGCCCAGAGAATGATCCTACCCACCGTGGGCTGGGTCTTCCCCTCATCAATTAGACAATCTCCTTGCAAGTTTAATCGGGGCTTGCCTCAACTACTAATTCTTCGTAAATGTGCTCAGAGCTCAGCCAGCAACTGTCAAGTTGACACCTGTATCTATCACATACCTCAGCATCTCCCTTTCTACTGACACTGACCACTGCAATGTGCCAGCAAAATCCTGTGAAACAAATACTGTATACAGTTCCCTACTCAACAAATAAGAAATCTTGGACTTGAAGAAATTTCTCAACATAACAAGAATAAGGATCCAATGCCAAAGTCAGTCACTTTCCAGGCAGAGGAATGGATAGAAAGTCCACAGGACTGACTGGTTAAAATCACATGTGGCCTTAGTACAGGAAGGCCATTCTGTTTTGGCTTCAGTGTAAAGGACTGCTACTGGCTGAAGTATCCCAATGGGCACTAACTGCCTGAGGCAGGGCACAGACCAGATTTCAATGGAGCTAACTTTCAATTTTATGGTTTTGTGATTGAATCAGATAAGATAAGGCTTTCCAAAAGAGCACAGTCCAGGGATGCAGTATTTCATCTCCCTTTCCTAAAATTTTCAGCTTAGCTCTGGGAAAGAGAAATCAGACAGGTATCACTTTATATGTGCACCCATATATGTACTTGTTTGTGTGCATGTATGTCGGTGTTTTATGTGCGTATATGTGATTGTATGTGTGCGCACTTGCATGTGCACCTATATGCTTATGTGTGTCTTTGTGCAAATGTGTGTTTATATGTGCACCTGTTTGTATGCGGGCCAGTGTGCTTGTATGTGTGCTAATGCATGTGCTTCCAAATTTTTCCTCCGCAGGAATAAGAGACTTTCTAGAAAAGAAAAATCATTATGAATATGGCTTTTTGTTTGATTTACTTTTTCTCATATGTGGGAGTATATACATGTATGTTTGAAGATATGCATGTGTGGGAGTACATGTATGTGTATAAGTGAACATGTATCTGTTGTACATATATGTGGCAATCTGATGTCATAGGAGACTTTGAACTGAAGCTGAAGAACACCAAGGCCCTCCATAAAGGAAGGTCAAAACTAAATTCAAGGATTGGTAAAGTTTTAACCTAGCATGCACAAGACCCTAGTTTTAGTCTCTAGCACTGAAGTGGGGGATGGGGGGACAGAGAGATATCTCAATGTGTATGAGTATTTGCTGTGCAAGTATAAAAACGTGAGTTCAGATCCCAATACCCACATAAAAATCAGGGTCTGTCACGTCAAATTGTTTTAAAAGATCATAGAATGCATACAATTTTCTGGAATCATTCTGATCCACCACCTAGATCTATATTTAATATCATTTGGAGAATCATGGCATTTGCTGACTACCAGCACAGCTCCAGGTTCAGCGACATACCTTGTGTCAAGGGAGCAAGGTGGATAGTGAAGGTGTAGGACACCTGGCATTCTCCTAAAACCTCTTCGTGTGTGTGCGCACCCATACACATGTACACACAGACACATACCACACATGCACACAAATTTGAACACTAGTCTCCAGAACAAGGACTTGGGAACTCACATGTTTTAACTATGAAAATTTAAAGTAATAATGCTCTACATAAATTCTATCAAATCCAATATTTTTGTAGATTGGTAAGAGCATGAAAATATCAATTATGCCCACTAGGGATCATGTTACAATGGATAATATCCCACAGGTAGTTCATGTTATTATGAGAAAAACAAGTTATTTTCTTTGAAGCATTGATTTCTTCCTTGTATATTTCTGTCTAGACTTTGATCATTAAAGAAGGAATACTGGCTAGCACATTGAGATTTAGAAAACCAAACTAAAGACCCTTCCCTGCATATAAGGTGAACAGTGGATGAGATTTCTAGATTATATGCAATTCAGTGTCTTTATCAAAAGGGAATAAAACTACCAGAAGGCAAAGAGTAATGTTCTATAAATTTTCACACCTGAGCTTTTGAAAAGAAATTGTAAAATATGCTGTATTACGAAAAAAGTGAAATTTCAGACATTGCAGAATGAGGTAATTCTCTAGAATTGAGGAATAAAGAGAAGCACAAATCTGAGATGAATCTAATGCCTTCTAATGGGAAGATCTCAGCACAGGTGCCAGGAACAGGGACAGTCCAATCAGTACATAAGAAAATGACAGTGAGTTGGGGCAGAGTCATGCACGAAATGTTCAGTCCAGTGTTGAAGACTCAAAAATAAAATTCACAGTGCTGTTCAAGTTGGAGACTGGCTTTAAAGCCACCCATATGGAAGGCTAAGTAAGTGATTCCTGGCAAGTACATCAGTTCTGGGAAGAAGAGCAAAGGTGCCTTCTTCTTATACAAGAAGAACTTTGATGTCATAGAAGAAGGGAGTGAAAGCAAAGCTAAAGGTCTGTGTCTATCACAAGAGGTTATTGAGAGCGACAAAGAAGCCCAGAGAAGACCAAGAGAGGGAGATGGAGGGACGAGTGTGGCCCAAGCACAATGTAAACATGTATGAAAATATACAAGGAAGTCCCTCAATCCATTATTAATTAAATTAATCGTGACTTTTATTCAATTCATGTAAGCTAACAGAAATAACGAAGCAGTAATTTCTCAGTTACTCTCTTTCCATTCAAACTAACATTTCCTTTTAGTAGTTTCTGAGACTGTTGACAGCAGACAAAGGAGGCTGGAAAGCATTCACGAAGTATGTTTGTTCTGTAGAATTTCTCTGCAGGAGCCACGACTTTAAATGTCATAAGCCCTTCCCCCCCCAAAAAAAATGTTGGTTTGATAATGAAAAGTCAATCATTCATGTGTCATGCATTTCTAAGTCAATTTTATAGTTTATAATGGCAACAATTCCAAGAAAGAGCCAACACTGGCAGAACCCTAACCATCCAAGTAAATTTTAAATCATTGCAAATTTTATCATTTATATCAGCTTTCAAACTTTCAACTTTGTATCTTCTTTCTTATAATTTTATCAACAATATCATATTAAAGTATCCAGGTCCACCCCACCACGTGATTGCCCATCCACCATCCCCAGGTGAGTCCGCCCAGCCCCAGACCCCCAGGTCGCCCTGTGTCCCAGCTGCACCCAGGCTGCCTCAGGCTTTGGCCTGGGCCACACCCCAGCCCCGGGCCCCAGGCACCTTTCTTCCTCCCGCCTGCCTATCCGCCCAACTAGACAGGACTTGCTCACATTCATCCATCCCCGGAGCTTGGGAGGGCCACTAAGCCAAGTACCAGGTGCCAGGTGAAGAATTCTGCCATCAGCATCAGCCCCTCTGCCTCTCTGGCCCACCAGGGACCCATGCACGTGATCTACAGAAGACACACTGCTACTCAGGATTCAATAGAGTCCAAAGAAAACTCAAGCAGAGTTCTAAGTTAAAGGCCATACATCTGAAAACCTCTACAATCATCCTATCACATGGGAGAGATCCTTCACATCCAGCCCAAAGATAAGTAAACCTCCTTTTTTTTCACCTTACTGTTCCTTTCTAATATTAATCACTGTAGATTAACTTTTCCATACAGCCACCCCAAAAACATGTACAACTACAGGGAGTACACAATTCACTCTCACATATCACCAAAATAATACATCGTAAAAGTGCATTATCATATGATATTAACCCGTCTACTTAACCTGACTTAACTGATGTACAAAAAGCCTAATAGCCTCAACCAGAAAATAACAATAACAAAAGACAAACATACCCAACCCCAAGGCAAGCACTAGTAATAATTGCCCAAGTGTAGTAATATCAGCTAAATCAGTTCAGTCAAAAACACACAGAAACTGAAAACCCCTAGAAGAAAAAACAACAATGCCCAAGTCAAAGGGCAGATACATGAGAAACAAAACCCAAGGAGACCAATCTCCCACTGAAAGAATTAACCCCTTAAGGATGGATTCCAACCAAAACAAATTCACAGAAAACAGCCAAGAAAGCCAGACCCAAGACAATGACTTTCAAAGTATGATCCCATGATTAATACTATAAAAGAGGAAATCCAAGAGGAGTTAAACATCCGCATCAACCACTTTGAACAGGAACACAACAGACATTTGGAGGAGTTGAGAAAAACAGTTCAAGAAACAAAAATAGGCATAGAGCAGTTAAAACAGTCCCAGGTAGAGTTTAAAATTGAACTAAAAGACAAGTTATCTTCAAACCAAAGCTCAACAGAGAGTCTTATCAGCAGAACTAATGAAGCAGAAAATAGAATTTCAGATCTTGAAAACAAAGTGGGAGAATTAACCAGATCAATGGAAGAGGGTGTTAAAGCCAAAAAGATACTTGAGAGGAACATTCAGAGATATGGGACAGCCTGAAGAAGCCTAACCTGCGCATTCATGGAATACCAGAGCAAGAATCTCAAAATACCACACCTGAGGAATTTTTTCAAATTATCATAAATGAAAACTTCCCTCAACTGAAGAATGAGAGGCCCATCCAAATACAAGAGGCATTTCACACTCCAAAAAGATATGACCAAAATAGAAAATCGCCACAGCAAATAATAGTCAAAACACTCCACATTCAAGACAAGGTGCTGAGAGCTTCAAGAGAAAAAAAGCAAGTCACTTTTAAAGGCAAACCAATTAAAATAACAAATGACTTCTCAGTCGAAACAGTAAAAGCAAGAAGAGCTTGGAGAGATGTACTTCATGTATTAAATGAGCAAAAATGTCAACCCAGACTGATATACCCAGCAAAACTATCTGTCATGATTGAGGGAGAAAGAAAAGTTTTCCAGCACAAAGACAACTTGAAGGGATACATGTCTACCAAACCAGGCCTTCAAAAAATGCTAGAAATGATACACAAACTTGAAAAAAAAAAACAACCAAATCAAGGAGGACAGAAGGGTAGTATAATACCACAAAAACATAAATGTCAAATAATAAGCTTACAAAAATCACTAAACATAAAGTATGTCCATAATTAAAAATAATTTCTCAATTATAACATGAAATGTCAATGGTATTAACTCACCAACTAAGAGACACAGATGAAAAACTTGAATTAAAAATCATAACCCATCAATCTGCTGCCTTCAGGAAACTCGTCTCACCACAAAAGATAGGCACATCCTAAAAATGAAAGGCTGGTCAAAAATTCTGCAAGCTAATGAAACCAGGAAACTGGCAGGGGTAGCCATTATGCTGTCGGACAAAGTGGACTTCAAACCAAAAAAAAATCATAAGAGACACAGATGGATACCACATTTTAGTCACAGGTACAATTCACCAGAAAGACTTCAAAATACTGAACATTTATGCATCCAATACAGGCCCCTCCACATTCATTAAAAAAATCCTCCAGCATCTAAAGCAAAAAATCAACCCCCAAACGATAATTCTTGGGGATGTCAACACTGCCCTCTCAACATGGGATAGATCAACAGGTCAAAAGCTTAACAGAGACACTTTGGAACTTAATCAAACCCTTAAAGAAATGGACCTTACAGATCTCTATAGAACTTTTCACCCACGCACAAAAGAATACACATTTTTCTCAGCAGCACATGGAACTTTCTCCAAAATAGATCACATATTGGGCCACAAAACGAATCTACACATATACAAGAAAGTTGAAATTCTACCCTGTGCTCTAGACCACCATGGCCTAAAACAGGACATCCATAACACAACAAGCAACAGAAAATACATTAACTCCTGGAAACATAACACTATGATGCTGAATGAGAACTGGATTCAGGAAGAAATTAAAAAGGAAATTCAACATTTCCTGAAAGTGAACGATAATGAAAATACAACTTACCAAAATCTCTGGGACACAATGAAAGCTGTTCTAAGAGGTAAGTTCATAGCTCTTAATGCCTACATCGAAAAAATGGAAACATCAGAAATAAATAACAATGCAGCTTAAAGCTTTAGAGAAACTAGAGCAATCTGATCCCAAAAGCAGTAGAAGAGAGGAGATTAGCAAATTAAGGGGAGAAATATCTGAAATCGAGATTAGTAAAACGATACAGAAAACCAACCAGTCAAAAAGCTGGTTCTTTGAAAAAATCAATAAGATTGATAAACCCCTAGCTAAATTAACCAAAAGCAAGAGGGAGAAAACCCAAATTAACAAAACTAGAAATGAACATGGAGTTATCACTACTGATACCCAAGAAATCCAGAAAATTATAATATCATACTTCAAAAACTTATACTCTGTGAAATTTGACAACACAAAAGAGATGGATGAATTCCTAAGTAAACAGAACTTACCTAATTGAATCAGGAAGTTGTGAATTATTTAAATAGTCCTATAACATACGAGGAAATTGGGGAAGTAATCTCGAATCTTCCCACCAAAAAATGTCCTGGACCAGATGTATTCAGCACAGAGTTCTACCAGACATTTAAGGAGTTAATAACACCAATACTCCTTAAACTGTTCCATCAAATAGCAAAGGAAGGAACACTACCAAATTCCTTCTATGAAGCTAACATCGCTTTAATCCTAAAACCTAATAAAGATTCACTTAAAAAAGAAAACTATAGGCCAATCTCTCTGATGAACACAGACGCAAAGATTCTCAACAAAGTCTTAGCAAATCGGATTCAAAAACATATCAAAAAGATCATTCACGGGGACCAAGTAGGCTTTATCCCCGGCACACAAGGTTGGTTCAACATACGCAAATCAATAAATGTAATTCATCATGTAAACCAGTCCAAAGTCCAAAACAACATGATGCTCTCGATAGATGCAGATAAAGCTTTTGACAAGCTCCAACAGCCCTTTATGATCAACACACTAGAGACAGTAGGAATGGAAGGAACCTTTATCAATACAATAATAAATGAATACAACAAGCCCACAGCAAGGATTATGCTCAATGGGGAACAATTGGAAGCATTCCCACTTCGATCAGGAACTACACAAGGCTGTCCACTCTCACCACTTCTATTCAATATTGTACTTGAAGTCTTAGCCGAAGCCATAAGACAAGAAAGGAACATAAGAGGGATTCAAATAGGCAAGGAAGAAGTCAAGCTATCCCTATTTGCAGATGACATGATCTTATACCTGAGGGATCCCAAAAACTCCACCAGGAAGCTCCTGGAACTAATTGAGAAGTTCAGCAGGGTGGCAGGATACAAAATAAATGTGCAAAAATCAGAGGCCTTCCTATATGCCCAGAATGAAAGAAGTGAAAAAGCCTTGAGAGAAACCATGCCATTTACTATAACCCCTAAAAAAATGAAATACCTTGGTATAAACCTAACCAAGGAGGTAAAAGACCTTTACAATGAAACTTTAAAACCCTAAAGAAAGAAATTGCAGAAGACACCAGAAGGTGGAAAGACCTCCCTTGTTCCTGGATTGGCAGAATCAACATTGTAAAAATGACCATCCTACCAAAGGCAATATACAGATTCAATGCTATACCAATCAAAATCCCAAAGCAATTCTTCAAAGAAGTTGACCAAACAATCTCAAAGTTCATATGGAGGCACAAAAGACCCAGGATAGCAAAGACAATCCTGAGTAACAAAAACACAGCTGGAGGTATTACCATACCAAACCTAAGTCTATACTACAAATCCATAGTTATAAAGACAGCCTGGTACTGGCTCCAAAATAGACACACAGATCAATGGATAAGGATTGAAGACCCAGATATAAATAAGCCCACAAAGTTACAGCCATTTGGTCTTTGACAAAGGGGCCCAAAGAATCCAATGGAAAAAGAACAGCATCTTCAACAAATGGTGCTGGCAAAACTGGATCTCCACATGCAGAAGATTAAAGCTGGACCCGTACTTGTCACCATGTACAAGACTTAATTCCAAATGGATCAAGGACCTTGATATCAGGCCAGAGACTTTAAAAACCATAGTTGAAAGGATAGGGAACTCCCTCGAGCTGATTGGGCTAGGCCAACACTTCCTAAACAGACATCCAATGGCACAGTCACTGCCACCAACTCTCAACAGTTGGGATCTTGTGAAATTAAAGAGCTTCTGTTCAGATAAAGAGATTGTCACACGAGCTCAAAGGCAACCCACAGAATGGGAGAAAAATCTTCACTAACCACATATCTGACCGAGCTCTACTGTCCAGACTGCACAAAGAACTTAGAAAACTAAACTCCAAGGAAAACACTGGCCCAATTAAAAAATGGGCCCTGGAACTTCAAAGAAACTTTACCAGGGATGACATTAAAATGTCTAACAATTATCTTAAAAAATGCTCCACTTCCTTCGCCATCAGAGAAATGCAAATCAAAACTTCCCTGAGATATCATCTCACCCCGGTCAGGATGGCAAAAATCCACAATACAAACAACGACAAATGCTGGAGAGGATGTGGAGAGAGGGGAACTCTCCTACATTGTTGGTGGGAATGCAGGCTCATACAGCCACTCTGGCGAGCTGTCTGGAGATTCTTAAAGAAATTAAAGACTGAAATGCCATATGACCCTGCTATCCCACTTTTGGGAATAACCCCCCCATGCAGCAGAGGTTCGCCTCGATAGCACAAGCTCAACCATGTTCATAGCAGCACTGTTTACAATAGCAAAGTCATGGAATCAACCTAAATGTCCAACAGTTGACGAGTGGATAAGGAAAAGTGGTACATCTATACAATGGAGTACTATTCAGCCATCAAAAATGATGAATTACTGGAATTTGCTGGGAAATGGATGTCATTAGAAAGAATTATATTAAGTGAAGTATCCCAAACCCAGAAAATTAAGCGCCGTATGTACTCCCTAATAGGTGGCTCCTAGTACCAAACTCACCCAGCCCACATTGAGACACTCAAAAGTAAACCTATGTAACACAGTAATTGCAAGAATAATGAACAAGAGAGATGGGTTAGGAGGGCCACACCAGAAACAAGGAGAGAGGGGACCATGTTACAGCAGAGAAAATAGGCCTCCATCAAGGACTGCAAGTAAGTAATGAGAAACCTGGTTAAGTTCACAGACGTTCTTTCCTGATCTCACCAGAAGGGGAGGGCATATAGTCTAGCAGATAAAAAGTAATCATTTTGCAAATGGGTGATGGACCCCTCCCTCACTGAGGTTTCCTACTCTTATTACATCTACCCTTGAATGTGCTATTACAACAAGACTCCAGTTTAACAGCTTTTTGTCTCTGGCCAGGGGGTGACATACAGTGCCCAGCAGAATGGAGTGAAGGGAATTGCAGGAGCAGCAAAACTGCAAAAGAAAATCAACAAACCACAATCCAGAACTTCAGAGACTCTATATCAATCACATAGAACTAGGCCAGCCTAATCTCTCCCCATCCTGGAGCTCAGGGACATTTGCGGAAGAGGGGGCAGTAAGATTGTAAGAGCAAAAGGATGGGAGGAGCAACGATTTGCAAGATTCTCAACAATAGTTGGGGCCAAAGCAATCATAATGGGACTTTGCATGCCCTCCGCAATGTCCAGCGCACTGTTGCCCTCATAAAGTCTAGCATCTGTTAAGGGCACCTGGAGACCCCTGGAGGCAAGGGATTGACAGCCATAGTAGTGATCTTATGCTTAAGGGGAACAAGAGAAAGGGCTTATGGAAATGCCACTGGGTCCTTATATGTCATGGGAGAGGAGGACCCAGTGGAGAGTTAGGCGTACACAATAAAGGACTCTCTGGGAATTGGGGGGGAGGCACTGGGGGAAGGGGAGGGGGAGAAGGGGGTTCGGGGAGAGGAGGGGGGAGGGAGGGAACTGGTAAAAAATTTTAAAATGTATAATTAAATTTTTAATAAAAAAAGTTAAACAATAAAACAAATATCACATGTTGAAGCAAAAAAAAAAAGTTAAACAATAAAACAAATATCACATGTTGAAGCAAAAAAAAAAAAAGAGTGTAAGAGCAAAAGGATGGGAGAAGCAATGATATGTAAGATACTCCATACGAGTTAGGGCTGAAGCAATCATAATTGTACTTTACATGCCCTGCGCATGAAACTCAAGATAAATTGTGGAATCTTCTCACAATAACTTCTTTGAAGCCTTGAAGTAGACACTATCAAAAGTCTGTGGGGAGCATATGGAGTCTCGGCCTAATTATATGTAAAGGAAGGAAGGATGAAAAAAAGAATGGGGAGAGAGGTAAGAGGAAAAAAAGAGAGAAGCAAAGAGAGAGGGGGTTCAATGGGAAAAGGAAGAGGAAAAGATGGGACAATATGGGCTGAACGTGACTTGAATTCATTGTGCTCATATAAGAAATTGTCAAAGAGTGTGTGTGTGTGTGTGTGTGTGTGTGTGTTAAAAGATAAAGACATTGAAAAGAATGAAATTTTTTCAGAGCTCCCAGGGCTGTGAACAAAAGCTTTCAGGTAGTTTTGAAAACAAAGAAGAGCTACAGGGTTCTCTTGCTTCAAAGACTCCACAGTGATTGATCCCTGTGGCACTATGTTCTGATAGTGTTACCGGAACACTAGTCATCCACAACAAAATAAACTTACTGGACACTAGATGCTGGAGTGGGGATGAGGTTCAGAGACACAATCCCCCTCCTGGCAACAAGTTGGGCTCACCACCACCACTACCTTGAAAGGACTGGGTGAGGCAAATCCCATAGAGGGCACTAGAGGTGAGGGCTATGAGCTTCCCGGCAGCTTGGGGCAGAGACCATGCCTGGAAGATGTAACCTGCTCTTTGCCCCAGAAGAAGGACCATGACTGAAAGATGCAGGTTTCTGCCCCAGAGCACGTGCCCAGAGCAGAAGTTGTAATACCCCTTGCACAAAGGAAGGATGACCAGTGGAAGATGCAGTTAGCTCCATGCTCACAGCATGGTTGGGGATGCTTAGACAATGCATACTTCTGCTGAGAAGTCTGACAGCTGGTAGATCACCATCCTCCTCAAATGCTCTCTTCAATTCCCCTCTGCAATACCCATGTCTCCATCCATGCATCAGAGTTACTATGGCCAGTAAGAGAAATTTTGTCTCTACATCTCGCAATGAATCACCAAGCTTAAATCCAATTTAAACTACTGAAATCTTTAATATATATTTTTAATCTTTTATACACACACACCACATATGGTAGGTAGCTCCAACTTGTATTTCCAGCATTCACAAGACTGAGGCAGAAAGAGTTCAAAAGCTAGGCTGAGCTAATAGTGAGCATCAAGAAGTCAGAATGCAAATGTACACACACACACACACACACACACACACACACACACACACACAAATAGTTACTCATCTGCTGATGAAGAATCACAAAAGGTGTCTTATTTTACCATTTCTTTAAAAATAGCTTCTACTCCAAGCCTTCATATGAACTGAATGCAAAATCTGACAAGGGCATAGTGATTTGGGGGCCAATTTTCTTTAAATACCTCTTCTATGAGATATCGAACCCTTTTGATATTTGGAAGCTTCAGGACTCTGTCCTATGGGGAGGAGGGGGAATCCTACATAAATGGAGGAGTTCTTACAAAGAAGTCAGGTTTAATATCTCCCTGATGACAGAGGCTCCGTTCCCACTGATTGGGTCTTCTTTGCAAGATCACAGTCTCAAGGCTGGGTATTCAAAGTACCTCTGCTCTGAGCTGTCTGCACTGCCATTATTAAGCCCCTTTGTCGCAGCTTTATAATTTAGCTGTAAAAATCAGTGTGAGCTAAAGCTCAAGCTACCAGCTGGGAGAACTCAAAAAAAAATTCATTTGAACTGAGTTTTTCAGACACTGGGGGATTTGTAACGCTGGGGGCTGGCAAAAATAGGAGATAATACTTCAACCTAGTCTCCATTTTCTGCTTAACCCTCGTGTCCAGAAGGAAAAAGGTTTTATTTTCCAAAGTGTTTTCACCTTCTGAAAAATATTTTTGTTCTACACCTCTCTCTTTTCCTCTAGATGATAAATTCATTATTTGAAACATTTAATATGGATATCTGAATTGAGTTAACTTTTTTTCAGCTTATTGGTCCTGGGTTTCACTTGAGGAAATGAGAGAAAGCAAAAGTGAGGTCCACACTAGTGTTCCCCCAAGTATTATCATCAACAAACAGCCAGATGTCCCCCACCCCAAGTCCCATCTTCAACTTGAGGCTGTATTTTGTCTTCATCTGACTCAAGTTGTACGATTTCCCAGATCCACATGTTCAGTCAAGATGGTATCATGTCCTAAGTCAGCCTTAGACATCCTTGAAAACATTGATCAAGCTGAGTCCTTCCACTACATCTATAAAATGAGATTTCAATGAAGAGTCTGGGATTACAGCCAGGATGCTGGGTCTGGGAAGCATGGTCTGCCGGATGGGCCTTCGCTGCTGCTGATCTGGGCAGGAGACAGACTCCAAGTCAAAGGATGCTTAATGAATGTATTCACCATAATTATACACCATTATAGCTATCAAGAAAATAAATAATCTAAAGCCTGTGGTGATGATATGTAAAGGTTTGTTTTTTAAGATGCAAAAAATTTAAAGAGAATTGATTGACAAGCAACTATGTGTGGAAGGATGATTAGAGAAGTCAAAAGGGAGTGGGAGTTGCATAGCTGGTAAGAGTCTGTGAGACGGAAGGGCAGGACAGTATGGGTTAGGGCTCAGGCCACAGAGGAAGGCTGCCTATGAGAGGCTTGGCCATGGCCATACGCCAGACAGACCAGAGAAGAAAGAGCTGAGGAGTTGGGGGGTTGAGGACATGAATAGCCACTCCTGCTCCAACGCATGCACACTCGTTTCTACTCCAACAACTATGCTTCCAACCATACCAACAAAATAAAAAGGAGAACCTGAAAGAGATCCTCCAACCCACATGATCCCATACACAGCTTCCTGGCCTGCACTGCCTCCCCATCCTGCGGACACACTATCCTTCATTGCCAAACTAATAGCAGCCGCTCTGTCTCTCCAGCTTCCTCCAGCGCAGCCCTGAGCACCGTGACCATTCTGTTCTTCATCAGGGTCAGTGCTTGAGCCTAAAGGAGCTTATTTTTCCTTATCTTAAAAAAATTACATCTCTTTTCCTCATTCTCCTTTATCTCCTGCCCAGCTCCTCATTCCTCTTTGCAACAGTGATCCATAAAAGACATGTCCTCATTGGGTGTCTCTACATATTCTTCCTTCAATCTCTCCTGCCAAGCACTGTTTGAATTTCTCTCTCTCTCTCTCTCTCTCTCTCTCTCTCTCTCTCTCTGTCTCACACACACACACACACACACACACACACACACACACACCTCAGTGGTCTATCATGACCACCAGCTTTAAAAATGAACTTTTAGGACCAGCTTTACTCCACAAGTAGACGTTGTTATTGTTTTCAGATAATACTGATTACCCTTTAATCTACTACATTCATGTACTAATTTCAGTTTCATTTATTTAATCCCTAGCTCTTCAGGCAATGTCTGTGACAATAATTAGATTACTAAATGTAATAAACACTGCAGCTAAGGAACTACTTCTCTATTACTACTTCTCCAATCCATTCTCAATCCAGATTCCAAATATCATCATCAAAATCTGTTTTCTGGCATGGACAGGAAAATCAACAAGGCAGGCAAAAGCAAGAGGAACATAACTAATTAGACAATGTAAACCCTGGGATCTCCAGAGATTGCAAGGTAATTCTGGTTAACTCATCTAAATGCCATAGATTTCTAAGACAAGTATCAAATAGAGTTGGAGGTCACACATAAGTCTCTCCTGTGATAGACACAATCTATGAAGAAACTCCTTACCACTTTTGGAAGAGCAAGACTATTCACCATGAGGAAACCTTGCTTAGCACATCTTAGTTAGGGAACTTAGAGAAATCAGAATGCAGTTAGACAGATGGGGGGTGAGAAGTTAAGACATTATCCCATTATGGCTCAGGGAGCATCATGGAAGAAGTGGAAAGAGTGTAAGAGCCTGAAGCAGGGAGGGGTGTGGCCAGACAGACAGGGAGCAGCATCCGTGAACTCATTGTACTGTGTCTACTTCCACAAGACCTGTCTGTACAGGATTAGGCCGGTCAACATTTTACCGTGGATGGGAAAGATCTCAAGAGGTTCCATGTCTCCCTGAGAGGCTAATGAGTATTGATGCTCAATCAGAGAGGAGAGATGCCATCCTCAATAGAATACATGTGATATAATTCATGCTCCCAGATGAAATTCATGTAGACTGGTAAGGAAAAAGAAAGCTTGTAGTTAGAAAAAAGAGGGCAATGAGATTGGGAAGTAAGATGCAAAATAGCATTATATTTATGTATAAAATACTAAAAGAATAAAAATAAATTTTAAAAAGAAATTTCCCCTTTGAAAATTCAAAATTACTATACCAAAACTGTATTTTGATGACCTTCTAAAGACAAGCAAAATTTAATGACAGATTAAGATTTGAGATTTTGTGACATGAATTCATTTATTCTTTCACCTACCTAATCAACATCACAGCATTGATTTAGAAACATACAAGCCAATGTCCTTGCCCTGGATGGAGACTTCCATCATCTGACCTAGGCTTCCCCAAGGTTGTCCCCTTCAGTCACCTGTTTGTAGCCAAGCGACACCAACTAGGAATTCCCAATAGCTGTTTTGAATAAGCAAGCATAAAAGCAACAAAACCCCAGGAACATTGCTACAAAATGCTGCCTTTGCTCTCCCTGTTTCAATTCTTATTAGCTTTATTATCCTTTTCAGTGCCAGAATGGACCTGATTTCCCGATTATATTGTTCATTTCTACACAAAGCCTAAACAGAGATAATAAACAAACATGACTGGCCCTCCATGAACTTACTCTGAGTGGTAAGATGACAGCCACCTGTGTTCATTATAAGGACAAAGGTACCCTTTGTGATTACTAGCAAGTGTCGGGTTACCTTGGCATCCCTCTTGGGGTATCTTCAGGATTAGATATTCTACAATACGTTCCTTCCTGTCTTTATTCAGGGAAAGCCACAAAGCAAGTACTATTGAATTCTCTGTCCTTTAGCGCAGTGGGGACCCCAAATGTGCAATAAGGACAGATTGAATGGCTCATCAGCACAGGACCAATGAGTGGACAGTGATTTGAAATGTTCTGTAAAAGTAGAACTTTCTCATTATAGACTCCAAAGACAATCACTTTTAATGGCAAGATTATTTCAAACTGTGTCCCTTTACTTCTTTTGTTCATATCCAGTCACATCTCTTGTCTTCTATCAGCCTCTAGTATTGCAGAGATACTCTTCAGAGATTAATTTATACAGTTTACATTGTGAAAACAATATCTGCTGTGTGTTGTTCAAGTTAAACACCATCCTTGGCAAGTTTGTCAATTCTCCCTACTTTCCAGAGGAAACCAACTTACTTCTCAGAGAAGTACAACTTGCTAAGCAAATCTATATCCCATTTTTTGAAATGCTCCAGTGACCTGCATACACTTCTACTTCAGGGATGACCTCTATTCATTAAGCACAACAATTAACAATAACTGTATGCAAATAGCATTCTACCCACTATGTGAGTATTCTTTCCAACTCACTGTTTGAGATATATACCCTGTTTTGAACCTGTAAAAAGGCTTTTATTAGTCACCGCTTCTAAACCTGAACTAATGAACATAAAAACTGTGAATTAAAAAAAAAACTGTGAATTAAATGAATTTCTGTTCTTTATAAATTACTCAGCCTCAAGTAATCTGTTATAGTAGCAGAGAATGCACTAAGATATTATCCTGCTAGTCCTAGTTAGATTTCCTGGATTATTGACTACATCTCCTAAGCCTCTTCCTGTATCTACCTCCTTTCTATCTCCTACTCTCCAGTAGTGCTCCTGGCATGAAGCTTTAAAATTCAAAGACAAGCAAGAGACTGTGTGAGGGTGTCATGGCTTAAACATGAGTTGACCCCCACAGGCTGCATGTTTGTATCTTCTCTGGTGTCAAAGTTTGAAAGGTAGTGGCAACCTTAGGAGGTGGAACCTTACTGGAGAATGGCAGGGTACAGGGGGTAGGGCTTTGAGATTTTGGTTCCCTGGCCCTGCTGTCTCTAGCAATTGACTCTTGCTCAGTCGGCTTCCATGATGACTTTGTGTGTGTGTGTGTGTAAACTCATGCATGTGTGTGTGTGTGTGTGTGTGTGTGTGTGTGTGTGTAAACTCATGCATGTGTTCCATGACACATATATGGGGGTGTAATGGTTACTGTTAACTATTCCAGAGGGGAGAAACAGTTTTTCTTTTTTTTTTTTTTTTTGTGGTGGAGGAATTCTTTTTTTACTTATTATTATTTCTGCTTATACAAACTTAACAGATACACTGGTCCCCTCCCTCCCTCCACTTCCCTCCTGCTCCCTCCTCCCTCTTCCCTCCCTCCCCATGGCCCAGTGCCCCCCTAATCCCCAGAGCATTCTTTACTGTGCATGCCAAACTCTCCTCTGGGTCCTTCTCTCAGATGAGGTACAAGGACCCAGGGCATATCATAGAACCCTTTCCTGTGTTCCCCTTAAGCTTAGGAACACTACTGTGACTGTCAGTCCCTAGCCTACAAGGATCCTAGTGCCTTTAGTCCATGCTAGACTTTGTGGGGTCAATAATGTGTTGGACATAGCACAGGTCATGCAAAATCCTATTATGATTACTTGGGCCCTAACTTGTGTGGAGTATCTTGCATATCATTGCTCTTCCCATCCTTGTGCTCTTACAATCTTACTGCCCCCTCTTCCGCAAATTTCCCTGAGCCTCAGGATGGGGAGAGATTGGGCTGGCCGAGTTCCAGGTGGTTGATATAGAGTCTCTGATGTTCTGAATTATAATTTGTTGATTTTTTTTTTCAGTTTTGCTTCTCCTGCAATGCCCTTGGCTCCATCCTGATGGGTATTGGAAATCACCCCTTGCAGTCCTTGATGGTGGCCTATTTTCTCTGCTGTAACATAATCCCCTTTCTTCTTGTTTCTGGTGGGGCCCTCCTTCCCCATCCCTCCTGTTTATAATCTTTATAATTACTATAGGTATTACAGAGATTTGTCTTTGAGTGTCTCTAAGTGGGTTTGGTACTAGGATTCACCTATTAGGGAGTAGATATGGCACTTAATTTTCCATGTCTGGGATACTTCGCTCAATATAATTTTTCTACTTCCATCCATTTCCTGGAAAATTGCATTAATTCATCATTTTTGATGGCTGAGTAGTATTCCATTGTATAAATGTATCACATTTTCCTTATCCACTCGTCAACTGTTGGACATTTGGGTTGATTCCATTACTTTGCTATTGTAAACAGTGCTGCTATGAACACAGTCGTGCTTGTGCTATCAAGATGAATTTTTGCTGTATGGGGGGGTTATTCCCAAAAGTGGAATAGCAGGGTCATATGGCATTTCAATCTTTAATTTCTTTAAGAATCACCAGATAGCTCGCCAGAGTGGCTGTATGAGCCTGCACTCCCACCAGCAATGTAGGAGAGTTCCCCTCTCTCCACATCCCCTCCAGCACTTGGTGTTGTTTGTATTGTGGATTTTTGCCATCCTGACAGGGGTGAGATGATATCTCAAGGAAGTTTTGATTTATATTTCCCTGATGCCTAAGGATAGTGGAGCATTTTTTAGGATATTTGTTAGACATTTTAATTTTGTCCTTGGTAAAGTTTTTTTTAAATTCCATGGCCCATTTTTTTAATTGGCCCATTTGTTTCTTGGTGTTTAGTTTTCTAAGTCCTTTGTGCACTCTGGACAATAGAGCTCTATCAGATATGTGGTTTGTGAAGATTGAGAAACAGTTTCTCATGGCAGAGGCAGCATGGCTGGTTGGCCAAAGCTGGAGGAAGCTAGGTCACTGCAGACATCTTGGAAGCTGAGAGCTACAGACTACTTACTGCAAAGGCAGACTTCTCCTGGAGGTAAGGTGGGACTAATTCACCTCAAGACCCACCCCTTGTGACAGCCTTCCTCCAGCAAGGCTCCACCTCTCAAAGTGTCATGACCTTGCCAAACACATGAGATTGTGGGGGACACATTTCAAACCATGACAGGGGGTCAGAGGACAACTTTGCAGAAGTCAGCTCTCCCCTTCACTCTCTTTATATGGCAGTATCTCTCTTGTAATTTTTACCATGATGTCCTCAGGCTTCTGATCAATTGTCTGACTTTACCTCCCAGCTGTAGGATTACAGACTGCTGTGATTACAGTAACCAAAAAACCATATCCGGCTTCTATATGTGGGTTCCAGGAATTGAACCCAGTCTGTTAGGGTTGTGCAGCAAGCACTTTTAGCCACTTGCCAGCCCCTCTCTAAAAATGAAGCTCATTATCACTCTGCTTTGCTGACAGCTTTCCCTCCACCTGGACAGCCCAACCCACTCATTGCTTGTTCCTACTGATCATGTCTGCAATTATGTGCATCCATGCTTCTTGTATTCCACTGCTTCGGAGAAGCTTCAGGACAAACAATTTCATGTTTAAGATGAGTTTGTAGTGAATTCTGGGGACCATTTCCTTAATGAAAGGGAAATGAGACCCCAGGGAGCAAGGCCTTTATGGGGTCTCAGAGATTATAGCATTATGAATGTCGACTAGGGTAAGGGCTGTTTTGCATCTTTGGGGAATGAGCAAAGTAACAGGACTTTAACAACAAGCAAGGGCTAACTTCATGAATCCCAGTTTTTCTAACTAACTGTAGCATTGCTACAGTGATGAGCATAAGACCAGCCATTTTCTGAGTTTATTTGGAAGATGCTTCTAAAAAATGCACCTTTAAAAATATCCAAGAGCTATCTGGAAATTGCATGCTGACTACATCTGCATTGACTCTGTACTCCTCCCTAGAAAAGATGGTTTCCTAAATCAATAGGAAAACAACTAATAAACTTATAGGTAAGAAGAGAGTGTACCAAATTGCTCTGTAAATAGCTACTATTATAGTCATAGATTTGAAGAGCACTTAGCACTCAGCCTAGAAATGAAGTGGAAAACAAGGCCAGTCATAATACAGAATACTGGCGACCCAGCAATGCTCACCCAGAATCAGACAACCTAATGTCTCCCCATCCTAAGGCTTAGGGAACCTTGAGGAAGAGGAATGGTGAGATTGTAAGAACCTAAAGATGGGAAGGTCTACTGTTGGACAAGAGATTCCATTCAAGGCAGAATGCTATATCCAGGAACTCACTGTAGGGAGACTGTTCTTACCAGCACCTGCATAATGACTGACTTACCAACATGCCCCCATAGATTATCAAGGAACTCAAGAGAGAAAAGAACACACAATGGAAACCTTAGAGACTAGAGCTGGAGGAGTGAAGGGAAATGCTCCTATTAGTGTTGTGTCCCAAGCAGGGGCAACTCAGTATGCCACAGAGGCCTGAACCACCACAAGAGTAGACAAGCCAGAGGAAACCCTATGGTCCATAAAAGTGGCCGGGCAGGAAAGTGGGAGGGAGTAGAATGGATTAATGAGGGGACGAGAGGAAAATGGGAAGGAGTGGGATGAAAGGGAGTAGGGATCAGAAGATATGCTTATAAAACCAAATAAATAAATAAATAAAAATATGTTTTCCCCTTCTTGGTCTTAGCCTGTGGAAGCAGTCATGTCTTACATGGCACCTGTAGGCATAGATACAGAGCTATAGTTACTCATGGATGAAAGTGCCTCATTTGTGAAGTTCAGTTCTCATTCATCGCAGCAATGGCATCAAAGATGTCCTTTTCCTATTCCCTGGAACATTAAGATATGTTTCTTCACATGGAAAAGCCTTCAGAAGAAAAGTTGAATTAGGGACCATGAATTGAGAAGAGAACTCTGGATTACCATGGAAACCCAATCTCATCATATGAGTCTTTAATACAGAGATGGTGACAAAGTATGAATTCACCTCAATAAATCTAATCTAATGAGAAAAAATTAAATATCAGGAAAAATCGGATACTTAAGGGAAGAAAATCATGATCTAAGAATAGGATGGAGGAGCAAAGGTAAAAATGTGAATGTTGCAGTGCAGGAATGAATTAGACTGAAATGTGAATGACTGAGCATGTGGCTTCCATGGAAATGAACCAGTGAATAGATCAGCTATTGGGTACAAAAGTATTCTAATTTGCCGCATTGTCTTCCATCCCACCCAAATATCTATCCATTCAAAAATAGCTGAAAGAGCACTGGAGAGATGGTTTAGAAGTTAATCCTCTGCCTTGCATGCAGAAGGTCCTGAGTTTGGGTCCCAGGATCCCAAGTAAAAATCCAGGTGGTGGTCCGTACTTCCAATCCTAGAAAGTGGAGCTTGGGAAACTGCAGAGCAAAGAAAAGAGAAGGTACCATAATCCCAAAGTGATTCCTGAAGTCACCCTTGGGCCTCCACAGACACATGCAGTACCCTAGATACAAACAGTGTATACACATAGACACATATGCAAAAATTTAAAAATCTAATAAAAAGGAATAAAAAATAGCTAAAAGAATTGATTCATGAACATTTGAAAGATTGTATGTGCAACATTCATTAGGCCCTTAGGAAGACAAGCTGTGAATATATCCTACAGGCTATGATGATGTCAGAAATGGTAGCCTGTTCCAGAGCAGTGAAGACAAGACCATGGAGAGAGTGGACTATCCCAGTCCTGCTGAGCAGGACACAGCAGCAGTGGCCAATACTCTACGGCTCTGCAAAGCTCCAGCCACACGAGAAGCCCTGGGAAGAAGCTTGCTTGGGAAGTTTCAGTCCTTATTCTGTTTTTAATTGATACCTCTGGTTTGTGACTGGCATAAGCCTGAGTTGTCCAATGCCCTTCTGAATGCCAACTGCAAACACCAGGTCCCAGCTGTGACCTCCCCCTCCTGGAGCCTGACAGAGCAGAAGCAGGTACTCAGATCTGGATTCCTTGTGTTTGGCAATCCTGCGTCCTGTGATAAAATGTCAGAGTTTCTCCCTGGGTCTAGGGCCTAAGAGATGATAAAAATCGGCCAAGAAATACTTTATCTGTCCTGCACAGATGGGGAAGGGAAAAAAAAACCTTTGTCAGTTTCCCTGGCATGGTTTAATCAGATGTCTTTGAATGTGCGGGAAAGAATAAAGTCTGCTTAATAAACATGTCTTGCCTTAAAAAAAAAAAAAAGCACTCTGTAATAGCTCAATGTTTCATTTTTCTTCCCCTTACTTTTTTTTTCCATGCCTTTGAAAGACACCATTTGATGCGGCATAGCTGAACTTTCCGGCTCAGCATGCACACGCAGATGAGAAGAGAAACCGCTATTGTGAGCGGCTCTTCTCTTTGGCATTCGAGATAAGACTCTACTGAAAGCTGCCAAGCCATTCTGAAACTTAAGAAGACTTATAACCCAGAAATGCCAGTACTAGGCTTTGAACAAAGTTCTTATTTATATTAAGATGCCAGAATGCAAAAGGGATCTACCGTATATGGAAGCAAATAAGGCACATGTATACCATGAACTAGCAATATGAAAGGAGTAGACATGCGATTGTTCTACAACATAGAACTGTCTGGTTGCTGGATATTTTAAGATCTGGAACACGATCATCTGTATGCTTTGCTTTTGTTTCTTTTCAAAAACTATTACTTTGAGTCTTTTAAAGAAAATGCTGCTAGAACTTTCTGTAATAAGCAACATGAGCTCAGGTTTCTCATCACCCATTTGGAGATGATGGCTGTCTGGAGAGACACACAAATATATTGATCCATGCTGTTATCCATGGGAGTAGCTATCACAAGCCATAATGGAGGCTGGTGAGGACTCCAAGCAAATATTTCATGCACAGAAGATGTTGTCATGTCAATCATGGGAGTAATGACTAGACTGATATAGAAGCATTTGAGCTACTCTATTTAGTATCTGTGATCTAGGTTCTCTGACTCACCTCATCTGCCCTAATGTGAATGTGAATTGCCCCCCCCCAACACACACACATGTGTACTCCTTTCATACTGCTAGTTTGTGGTATGCAGGTGCCCTATTGTCTTCCATATACAGTAGATCCCTTTGCATTCTGGAATCTTTTTTTTTATTTCTTTCACTCATACAAAGTTGATAAGTACCCCATTCCCCTCCCTCCCTTCACCCCTCCTTGGATGCCCTTGCTTCCTCCCCCCTTTTCCCTTTCCTTTCCCTCCCTCCCTCCCTTTCTGCCAGTGCTCCCCCCGCCCATTCCTGGAGCGTCCTTGAGTGTGCATGTCAAATTTCCCTCTGGGTCCTCCTCTCTGATGAGGTGTAAGGACTCAGTGGCATTGCCTAGAGCTCTTTTTTGTGTTACCCTTAATATAGGAACACTATTGTGGCTGTTAATCCCTTGCCTCTAAGGATCATAGTGCCTGTGATCCATGCTAGACTTTGGGGGTTCAATGATATGTTGATAATTGCGCAGGTCATGCAAAGTCCTATTATGATTACTTGGGCCCTAATTTGCATGGAGTATCTTGCATATCATTGCTCCTCTCCATCTTTAGGCTCTTACAATCTTACTGCCCCCTCTTCCACAAATTTCCCTGAGCTTTAGGATGGGGAGAGATTAGGCTGGCCTGGTTCCAGGTGGTTGATATAGAGTTTCTGATTTTCCAAATTATGGTTTGTTGATTTTTTTTTTCACTTTTGCTGCTCCTGCACTTGCCCTTGGCTCCATCCTGATGGCTATTGGATATCATCCCCTGGCCAGAGATTAAAATGTTGTTAAAATAGAGTCTTATTATAAGAGTAGATTCAAAGGTAGATGGAGTAACAGTAGGAGACCGCTGTAAAGGGGGATCAGTTTCCCATTTCTAGGATGGTTACCTTCTATCTGCCAGACTCTATGCCTTCCCTTTCTGGTGAGATCATACCCCATCAGACACAACTGACCAGTAAGGAGAGTCTGCGAGCCTAACCAGATGTCTCATTACTTACTTTCAGTCCTTGACAGTGGCCTATTTTCTCTGCTGTAGCATGATCCCCTCTCTCCTTATTTCTGGCAGGGTCCTCCTTCCCTTTCTCTCCTGTTTATCATCTTTGCAATTAATGTATTACAGAGATTTATCTTTGAGTGTGTCACTAAGTGGGCTTGGTATTAGGATCCACCTATTAGGGAATACATACAGCGCTTAATTTTCTGTGTATGGGATACTTTACTCAATATAATTTCTTCTAATTCCATCCATTTCCTGGAAAATTTCATTAATTCATAATTTTTGATGGGTGAGTAGTATTCCATTGTATAAATGTACCACATTTTCCTTATCCACTTGTCCACTGTTGGACATTTGGGCTGATTTCATGACTTTGCTATTGTAAATAGTGCTTCTATGAACATGGTCGTGCTTGTGCTATCGAGGTGAATTTTTGCTGTATGGGGAATTATTCCCAAAAGTGGAATAGCAGGGTCATATGACATTTCAATCTTTAACTTTTTTAAGAATCGCCAGTCGTCTGGCTAGAGTGGTTGTATGAGCCTGCATTCCCACCAGCAATGTAGGAGAATTCCCTTCTCTCCACATCCCCTCCAGCATTTGGTATTTTTTGTACTGTGGATTTTTACTATCCTGCCCGGGTGAGATGGTACCTCAGGGAGGTTTTGATTTGCATTTCCCTGGTGGCTTCTGGCATCTTAATATAAATAAGAACTTTGTTCAAAGCCTAGTACTTGCATTTCTGGGTTACAAATCTTCTTAAGTTTCAGAATGGCAGCTTTCATTAGTGTGTTTGCATCCTTTGCTTGTGTTTATGTTAATGAAAACTGTGACACCTTTAAGAGTTAGAACCTTGCTGAAGGAAGACACATCACCCAAGGCAGGCTGTGAAGTTTGGTAACCCATTCCTACTTCCTCTTGTGTTCTCTCTCTCTCTCTACCTCCACATGGCTGCAGTGACCTGAATTGCTCTCCTGCTTCTGCCTTCAGTCATGCTTTCTACCATGCAATTCCCATAATAATGGACTATATCCCCTCTGGAACATCGAGCCAAATAAATAATCCTTTCCTCCCTAATTTTCTTGTGTCAAAGTATTGTCTCACAGCAAAAGGAGAGTGATAGCAACAGAATATTTCTTACACACAGGATGTCATCATAGCAAACACATCATGTCAAGCACAGGACTGGATTCACATACAATTTGAGATACACCTTAGATACCCATGAACTTGGTTCGTTAGCTCAGCTCGTCCATGTCCAAGTCCATCTAGTGTAACAGAGAAACAACTCAGGCAGGACTTTGGGAAGCAGTGAGTGGTTAGAGGGTACAGGAACACCTCTCTGCTACATAGGCTCTGAGAGGGGATTCACCTTTTCTCAGCCTCTTTAGTTCCAGAGCTGCTAATAAGGCAGTATAATTTTTAATAAGGCATAAGTAAGGGTCACATGGGGAGGATTTCAGGAATTGTTTTCATTTCTTATAAATGTTGGCAATGCGTATGTACTCCCTAATAGGTGGATCCTAGTACCAAACCCACCCAGCCCACCTTGAGACACTCAAAGGAAAATCTCTGTAATACCTACAGTAATTGCAAAGATTATAAACAGGAGGGATGGGGAAGGAGGGCCCCACCAGAAACAAGGAGAGAGAGGACCATGTTACAGCAGAGAAAATAGGCTACCATCCAAATGTCCAACAGTTGATGAGTGGATAAGGAAACTGTGGTACATCTATACAATGGAGTACTACTCAGCCATAAAAAATGATGAATTACTGGAGTTTGACAGGAAATGGATGTCATTAGAAACAATTATATTAAGTGAAGTATCCCAAACCCAAAAAATTAAGCGCCATATGTACTCCCTAATAGGTGGCTCCTAGTACCAAACCCACCCAGCCCACCTTGAGACACTCATAGGTAAATCTATGTATTACCTACAGTAATTGCAAGGATTATGTACAGGAAGGATGGGGTTGGAGGGCCACACCAGAAACAAGGAGAGAGGGGACCATGTTACAGTAGAGAAAATAGGCCTCCATCAAGAACTGCAAGTAAGTAATGTGACACCTGGTTAAGTTCACAGACATTCGTTCCTGATCATTTACAACTAAGGGAGTGTGATCTCACCAGAAGGGGAGGGCATATAGTCTTGCAGATAAAAAGTAACCATTTTGCAGATGGGTGATTGACCCCTCCCTCACTGAGGTTTCCTACTTTTATTACATCTACCCTTGAATGTGCTCTTATAACAAGACTCCTGTTTAACAGCTTTTTGTCTCTGGCCAGGGGGTGACATACAGTGCCCAGCAGGATGGAGTGAAGGGCATTGCAGGAGCAGCAAAACCGCAAAAGAAAATCAACAAACCACAATCCAGAACTTCAGAGACTCTATATCAACCACCTAGAACTAGGCCAGCCTAATCTCTCCCCATCCTGAAGCTCAGGGACATTTGTGGAAGAGGGGGCGGTAAGAGTATAAGTGCAAAAGGATGGGAGGAGCAATGATTTGCAAGATACTCCACACAAGTTAGGGCCGAAGCAATCGGACTTTGCATGCCCTGTGCAATGTCCAACACACTATTGACCTCACAAAGTCTAGCATCTGCTAAAGGCACCAAGATTCTTGGAGGCAAGGGATTGGCAGCCACAGCAGTGTTCCTATGCTTATGGGGAACACGGGACAGGGTTCAGGGAAATGCCACTGGGTCCTTGTATGTCATCGGAAAGGAGGGCCCAGAGGAGAGTCATGCATGCACAAGAAAGGACTCTCTGGGAATTGGGGCGGGAGGCACTGGGAGATGGGGAGGGAGGGGTGAGGGGAGGGGGAGCAGGGGGTTCAGGGGGAAGGAGGAGAGAGGGAGGGAACTGGTATACCTATTAAGTTTGTATGAGCTGAAATAATAATAAAAAATGTATTTTAAAAAAATAAAGAAAATAGGCCACCATCAAGGACTGCAAGTAAGTAATGAAACATCTGATTAAGTTCATAGACTTTCCTCACCAGAAGGGGAGGGCATATAGGCTGCCAGATAGAAGGTAACCATTTTGCAAATGGGTGATTGACCCCTCTCTCACCACGGTTTCCTACTTTTATTCCATCAACCTTTGAATATACTCTTATAACAAGACTCTAATTTAACAGGTTTTTATCTCTGGCCAGGAGGTGACATCCAATACCCATCAGGATGGAGCCAAGGCCATTGCAGGAACAGCAGAACTGAAAAAAAAAAAATCAACAAACCATAATTCAAAACATTAGAGACTCTATATCATCCACCTGAAACTGGGCCAGCCTAATCTCTCCCCATCCTGAAGCTCAGGGAAATTTGTGGAAGAGGGGGCAGTAAGATTGTAAGAGCACAAGGATGGGAGGAGCAACGATATGCAAGATACTCCACACAAGTCAGGGCCAAAGCAATTATAACAGGACTCCGCATGATCTGCACAATGACCAACATATCACTGACCCCTCAAATTCTAGCATGGACTAAAGGCACTAGGATCCTTAGAAGCAAGGGATTAACAGTCACAATAGTGTTCCTATACTTAAGGGGAACACAAGAAAGAGTTCTAGGAATTGCCACTGAGTCCTTACACCTCATCAAAGAGGAGGGCCCAGAGAAAAATTTGATATACACATTAAAGGATGCTTCAGAAATGGGGGAGGGGGCACTGGGAGAAAGGGAGGGAGGGGTGAAAAGAAGGGACAAAGGGGGGAGGGAACAGGAAAGTCTGGGGAGGTGTGGAGGGAGGGAGGGGACAGGGGTTCCTATTACGTTTGTATGAGCAGAAAAATAAATTTTTAAAAAAGGAAAAAAAATAAAATAAAATAAAAAATGCCTTATTTCCTCTTAAAAAAAATATGACATTTAACATAAAAACTTGATAACTTCTAAAAATATTTTTAATTGTATTTTCAAGTCTATTTTTCTTACGAACAATTTTTCTGTTGTTGTTTGATATTACTTCATTTTAGAATAGAATGCACATATATATGAAAGTAATAAGTTGTGGAAAAAATAAAAATAAAAAAAATAAATGTTGGCAATGGGCACTATCCCTTTCCTCCCTGCCTTGAACACACAGGAACGCCCTGGCATGAACACATGCCCTATAGCCATGAGGAGCGTCAGAAATACATACAAAATAGGCGGAAAATTGGGAGAGGAAGAGGAAGAAGGAGAGATCCTCAGAACCGGAGCCCTTCCTGGGAGCACAACTTAGGTCTGTTCCTATTCTGTCATACGCATCCACACTTCTTGCAGTTTTGGCTATTTGATAAAGGGTTTGCCACTAGCTATTTTGATTCTCATAGCCACAAAAGACAGCACAATAGCACAAAATCATTATCATCAAGAGACATACAGGATGAGAAACTTTACCCAGTAAAAATAAATGTCACCTAAAGAAGGAAGATGCCTAGGAGTACCATTTCCACATTTTTTGCTTCTGTTTTACCTTTGAGCTTGTAAAAAAAAAAAAAAAAAAAAAAAAAAAAAAAAAAAAAAAAAAAACTCCTTCTTTGCTTTATCTACTTGATACTGGTCAAAAAAAAGGAACTTCCCTTCTTCGCCCCGCCCCCGCTCCACCGGTCGGGACGCCTGCGCGAGATCCAGCCGGGCCTCAACGCGCGCTCTAGGACCCCCAGGTCAGCCCACGGGGACCCGGCTCCGACTCCCACCATCCAGCCGGAGCCGCGCGGGGGCCGAGGGACGAGGAGCACCTCCCCCTGCGCCCGGGCCCCGCCCCAGCTGCCCTCGGGTTAAATAGCTCCACGCCGACGCGCCCATCCTCCCTTTTCGCCCCACCCCGCTCCGCCGGTCAGGACACGCGCGGTCCACCCGGGCCTCACCCCGCGCCCTAGGTAAGTCCCTGTTCAGGCCCTGCCCACCAGTACCCCAGGCCAAATAATTCAGTTTAGTGAAATTGAGAGATCTTAAGAGTTAAAATGACAATGCCAAAGTCAAAGTGCAAATCCATGAGAAGCAACACTCAAGTAAACAAATTTCCCACTGAAGAAATTAATCCCATAATGTTAGACTCCAACAAGAACAAACCCGCGGAAAAAGGCCAAGAAAGCCCCACCCAGGATAAAGACTTTCAAAATATGATCATTACCATGTTCAATACTATGAAAGAGGAAATCCGGGAGGAATTACATAATCGAATCAATCGCTTTGAAGAGCAACACAACAGACATCTGGAGGAGTTGAGAAAAACAGTGCAAGAAACAAAAAGTGGCATAGAACAGTTAAAACAAACTCAAGCAGAGTTTAAAACTGAGCTAAAAGACAAGTTATCTTCAACCCAGAACGCCACAGAGAGTCTTATCAACAGAACTAATGAAGCAGAAAACAGAATTTCAGACCTTGAAGATAAAGTGGGAGTACTAACCAGCTCAATGGAAGAGGTTGTTAAAGCCAAAAAGATACTTGAGAGAAATATCCAAGAGATATGGGACACCCTGAAGAAGCCTAACATGCGTATTCATGGAATACCGGAGCAAGAATCTCAAAATACCACCCCTGAGGAAATTTTTCAAACGATCATCAAGGAAAACTTTCCTCATCTAAAAAAGAGAGGCCCATTCATATACAAGAGGCATTCCGCACCCCAAACAGATACGACCAAAATAGAAGCACACCGCGGCAAATAATAGTTAAAACACTCCACATTCAAGATAAAGAACTGGTGATGAGAGCTTCAAGGGAGAAAAAACAAGTCACTTTTAAAGGCAAACCTATAAAATAACTAATGACTTCTCAGTCGAAACAGTAAAAGCAAGAAGAGCTTGGAGAGACATACTTCAAGTATTGAATGAGCAAAAATGTCAACCCAGGCTGATTTACCCTGCAAAACTATCAGTCATGATCGAGGGAGAAAGAAAAATTTTCCAGCACAAAGACAACTTTAAGGGATACATGGCCACCAAACCAGGCCTTCAAAAACTGCTAGAAATGATACTCAAGCGTGAAGAAAAAAACAGGCATATCCAGGAGAACAGAAGGCAAATATAACACCATTAAAAGCGAAGCAATATACTTATAAAAGCTACTAAACATAATAAATGTCTGGAATTAACAGTTTCTCCATTATAACACTAAATGTTAATGGACTTAATTCACCGATCAAGAGACACAGATTACAAACTTGGATTAAAAATCACAATCCATCAATCTGTTGCCTGCAGGAAACCCATCTCACCACAAAAGATAGGCACGCTCTAAAAATAAAAGGCTGGTCAACAATTCTACAAGCAAATGGAAGCAGAAAACAGGCAGGGGTAGCCATTATGCTATCAGACAAAGTGGATTTCAAACCAAAAAAAATTATAAGAGACACGGATGGATACTACATTTTAGTCAGAGGTACAATTCACCAGGAAGATTTCACAATACTGAACATATATGCACCCAATACGGGCCCCCCCACATTCATTAAGAAAACCCTACAGCGTCTAAAGCAAGAAATCAACCCCCAAACGATAATTCTTGGGGACTTCAACACCGCCCTCTCTACATGGGATAGATCAACAGGTCAAAAGCTTAACAGAGACACTTTGGAACTTAATCAAACCCTGAAAGAAATGGACCTCACAGATCTCTATCGAACTTTTCACCCACGCACCAAAGAATACACATTTTTCTCAGCAGCACATGGAACTTTCTCCAAAATAGATCACATATTGGGCCACAAAATGAATCTACACATATACAAGAAAGTTGAAATTCTAACCTGTGCCCTATCAGACCACCACGGCCTAAAGCTGGACATCCACAACACATCAAACAAGAGAAAATGCACTAACTCCTGGAAACTTAACACTATGATGCTGAATGAGAACTGGATTCAGGAAGAAATTAAAAGGAAATTCAAGATTTCCTGAAAGTGAATGATAACGAAAATACAACTTACCAAAATCTCTGGGACACAATGAAAGCTGTTCTAAGAGGTAAGTTCATAGCTCTTAATGCCCACGTCAAAAAAATGGAAACATCAGAAATAAACAACTTAACAATGCAGCTTAAAGCTTTAGAGAAACTAGAGCAATCTGATCCTAAAAGCAGTAGAAGAGAAGAGATTAGCAAAATAAGGGGAGAAATATCTGAAATCGAGACTAAGAAAACGATAGAAAAAATCAACCAATCAAAAAGCTGGTTCTTTGAAAAAATCAACAAGATTGATACACCCCTAGCTAAATTAACCAAAAGCAAGAGAGAGAAAACCCAAATTAACAAATTAGAAATGAACATGGAGTTATCACTACGGATACCCAAGAAATCCAGAGAATTATAACATCATATTTCAAAAACTTATACTCTGTGAAGTTTGACAACACAAAAGAGATGGATGAATTTCTAAGTAAACACAACTTACCTAAATTGAATCAGGAAGTTGTGAATTATTTAAATAGTCCTATAACATATAAGGAAATTGAGGAAGTAATCTCGAATCTTCCCACCAAAAAATGTCCTGGACCAGATGGATTCAGCACAGAGTTCTACAAGACATTTAAGGAGTTAATAACACCAATACTCCTTAAACTGTTCCATCAAATAGCAAAGGAAGGAACACTACCAAATTCCTTCTATGAAGCTAATATCGTTTTAATCCCAAAACCTAATAAAGATTCACTTAAAAAAGAAAACTATAGGCCGATCTCCCTGATGAACACAGACGCAAAGATTCTCAACAAAGTCTTAGCAAATCGGATTCAAAAACATATTAAAAAGATCATTCATGGGGACCAAGTAGGCTTCATCCCCGGCACACAAGGTTGGTTCAACATACGCAAATCAATAAATGTAATTCATCATGTAAACCAGTCCAAAGTCCAAGACCACATGATACTCTCGATAGATGCAGAAAAAGCTTTTGACAAGATCCAACAGCCTTTTATGATCAAAACGCTAGAGACAGTAGGAATGGAAGGAACCTTTATCAATATAATAAAAGCTGTATACAACAAGCCCACAGCAAGGATTATGCTCAATGGGGAACAATTGGAAGCATTCCCACTTCGATCAGGAACAAGACAAGGCTGTCCACTCTCACCACTTCTATTCAATATTGTACTTGAAGTCTTAGCCGAAGCCATAAGACAAGAAAGGGACATAAGAGGGATTCAAATTGGCAAGGAAGAAGTCAAGCTATCTCTATTTGCAGATGACATGATCTTATACCTGAGTGATCCCAAAAACTCCACCAGGAAGCTCCTGGAACTAATTGAGAAGTTCAGCAGGGTGGCAGGATACAAAATAAATGTGCAAAAATCAGAGGCCTTCCTATATGCCCAGAATGAAAGAAGTGAAAAAGCCTTGAGAGAAACCATGCCATTTACTATAACCCCTAAAAAAATGAAATACCTTGGTATAAACCTAACTAAGGAGGTAAAAGACCTTTACAATGAAAACTTTAAAACCCTAAAGAAAGAAATTGCAGAAGACACCAGAAGGTGGAAAGACCTCCCTTGTTCCTGGATTGGCAGAATCAACATTGTAAAAAAGACCATCCTACCAAAGGCAATATACAGATTCAATGCTATACCAATCAAAATCCCAAAGCAATTCTTCAAAGAAGTTGACCAAACAATCTCAAAGTTCATTTGGAGGCACAAAAGACCCAGGATAGCAAAAACAATCCTGAGTAACAAAAACACAGCTGGAGGTATTACCATACCAAACCTAAGTCTATACTACAAATCCATAGTTATAAAGACAGCCTGGTACTGGCTCCAAAATAGACACACAGATCAATGGATAAGGATTGAAGACCCAGATATAAGCCCACAAAGTTACAGCCATTTGGTCTTTGACAAAGGGGCCCAAAGAATCCAATGGAAAAAGAACAGCATCTTCAACAAATGGTGCTGGCAAAACTGGATCTCCACATGCAGAAGATTAAAGCTGGACCCGTACTTGTCACCATGTACAAGACTTAATTCCAAATGGATCAAGGACCTTGATATCAGGCCAGAGACTTTAAAAACCATAGTTGAAAAGATAGGGAACTCCCTCGAGCTGGTTGGGCTAGGCCAACAGTTCCTAAACAGACATCCAATGGCACAGTCACTGCTACCAACTCTCAACAGTTGGGATCTTGTGAAATTAAAGAGCTTCTGTTCAGATAAAGAGATTGTAACACGAGCTCAAAGGCAACCCACAGAATGGGAGAAAATCTTCACTAACCACATATCTGACAGAGCTCTACTGTCCAGAGTGCACAAAGAACTTAGAAAATTAAACTCCAAGGAAAACACTGGCCCAATTAAAAAATGGGCCCTGGAACTTCAAAGAAACTTTACCAGGGATGAAATTAAAATGTCTAACAATTATCTTAAAAAATGCTCCACTTCCTTCGCCATCAGGGAAATGCAAATCAAAACTTCCCTGAGATATCATCTCACCCCGGTCAGGATGGCAAAAATCCACAATACAAACAACGACAAATGCTGGAGAGGATGTGGAGAGAGGGGAACTCTCCTACATTGTTGGTGGGAATGCAGGCTCATACAGCCACTCTGGCGAGCCGTCTGGAGATTCTTAAAGAAATTAAAGATTGAAATGCCATATGACCCTGCTATCCCACTTTTGGGAATAACCCCCCAAGCAGCAAAGGTTCGCCTCGATAGCACAAGCTCGACCATGTTCATAGCAGCACTGTTTACAATAGCAAAGTCATGGAATCAACCTAAATGTCCAACAGTTGACGAGTGGATAAGGAAACTGTGGTACATCTATACAATGGAGTACTACTCAGCCATCAAAAATGATGAATTACTGGAATTTGCTGGGAAATGGATGTCATTAGAAAGAATTATATTAAGTGAAGTATCCCAAACCCAGAAAATTAAGCGCCGTATGTACTCCCTAATAGGTGGCTCCTAGTACCAAACTCACCCAGCCCACATTGGGACACTCAAAAGTAAACCTATGTAACACAGTAATTGCAAGGATTATGAACAAGAGAGATGGGTTAGGAGGGCCACACCAGAAACAAAGAGAGAGGAGACCATGTTACAGCAGAGAAAATAGGCCTCCATGAAGGTCTGCAAGTAAGTAATGAGAAACCTGGTTAAGTTCACAGACGTTCTTTCCTGATCTCACCAGAAGGGGAGGGCATATAGTCTAGCAGATAAAAAGTAATCATTTTGCAAATGGGTGATGGACCCCTCTCTCAGTGAGGTTTCCTACTCCTATTACATCTACCCTTGAATGTGCTATTACAACAAGACTCCAGTTTAACAGCTTTTTGTCTCTGGCCAGGGGGTGACATACAGTGCCCAGCAGAATGGAGTGAAGGGAATTGCAGGAGCAGCAAAACTGCAAAAGAAAATCAACAAACCACAATCCAGAACTTCAGAGACTCTATATCAATCACATAGAACTAGGACAGCCTAATCTCTCCCCATCCTGGAGCTCAGGGACATTTGCGGAAGAGGGGGCGGTAAGATTGTAAGAGCAAAAGGATGGGAGGAGCAACGATTTGCAAGATTCTCAACAATAGTTGGGGCCAAAGCAATCATAATGGAACTTTGCATGCCCTGCGCAATGTCCAGCGCACTGTTGCCCTCATAAAGTCTAGCATCTGATAAGGGCACCGAGACCCCTGGAGGCAAGGGATTGACAGCCATAGTAGTGATCTTATGCTTAAGGGGAACAAGAGAAAGGGCTTATGGAAATGCCACTGGGTCCTTATATGTCATCGGAGAGGAGGACCCAGTGGAGAGTTAGGCGTACACAATAAAGGACTCTCTGGGAATTGGGGGGGAGGCACTGGGGGAAGGGGAGGGGGAAGAGGGGGGAGGGAGGGAACTGGTAAAAAATTTTTAAAATGTATAATTAAATTTTTAATAAAAAAAAAAAAAAAAAAAAGAAATGAAAAAAAAAAAAAAAGTAATTTAAAAATGGAATTTCTGCATACCGAATAGATATGTACCAGCTAAGCATTGAAGACAAATGTAACAAAACTTACGCGTAAATATCGCAAACACTAGTTTCTCGTTTTGTTGGGAAAGAATCGGTGTGGTATCCACTTGGCAAACACACGTTGACCACCACCGAAATAAACTGGTCACTACATGAGAAAAAAAAAAAAAAAAAAAAAAAAAAGAAGGAAATCAGAACCTCCAGAAAAGAAGCTAGCCTGAGCCATTAGTGGGATTTTACATTCATGTCATAATTTTTCAATGGGAAGGTATTTGTAATTCGTGAGGAATAAAGGAAAATATGAATTACTTTAGGGGCAAAAAGGATGATATTTTAATAAGACTAAAGATACTGAGGTAGAAATTATATTATAAAAATCTACTGGATCAAGGCCATAAGGTCATAGTTAGCAAGTTTAAATTTCTAAGTTATGGGATTTTTTTCTCCTAAATAAAAAAGTACAATAATCACTAATTCCCTTACTTTCAGGTCAGAAAGTTATGATTACTTTACCAGAAAATAAAATTACAAACAAAATTTCAGAGGTTTTGGTAAGCATGTGCCGTGTTATGGAAAGAACAGGTTTGCTGCCATTCAAGAAAGGAATAAAATATCATTCTAATGAACAAACATCTCAGCTATTTATTGAAAAATAAGTATGACAAGAAAAATGACTGCCTGCTTATCTATGTTAATGTTAAGGGATGAATTAAATAAATGAGGGAGCGCATTTTGAGGTACAAATGGTCCCAGCACTGTCTTTATTAATGTATAGTGCTACATCGCAGATTGGTCTATTCCTGGATCAAGGAATTAGATTAACTCTGTTCCAGTTACTCTTTTCTGGCTGTGATAAAAAGTACTCTGACCCAAGCAACGGACGGAAGAACAGACTTATTATTTTACCTTCATGGTTCTGGCGGAGAGAGAGTCCCTTACAGTGGGGAACATGCGGTGGCAAGCAGAGAAAGCGTGGCCACAGGAACAAAAGGCCAACTGTAAATTTGTAACTACCCTAATCAGAAAGCCCAAAGACCCAAAGAATAGGAAGCACAGCAAAGTTATCAAATCTCAAAGCCAGCCCCAGTATGGTACTTCCTCCAGCAAGATTCCACATCCTGTAGTTTGCATAGCCTTCCCAAATAGCACCACCAGCTGAGGACGGGTTGTTCAAATACACGAGCCTTAGGGAGATATTTCATATTCAAACTATGACAGACTCTTAGGGGACCTGCTAGGGATGGGTCTTCAGAAAGCAAGTCTCAACATGTCTCCTCTTCTGAGCTCTGTGACCTGTGCTTTCTTGCAAACAGAGCAAAACAGTCATTCAGAGGGAAATGGAGAAGAAGGGATTGCAGCTCACTCTCTCCTGAGAAAGACAAACTCAGGTCAGAAGCTCTGCACTGCCCCTCAGCCCTGGTCTGCATGCATGTTTCCTTTCCATCCTTCTCTTTGTGTATTATGGTCGGAAGCCAACTATCTAGCACAGTTGTTTGGAAATCTGGCAAGAAACTCAACCTGTTATATAAGACTACATGTAATGAATAGAGTTCAGGGGTTCTAGGTATTACTTGAAGTCTTGCAATTAAAGCTCTATGATCTTAGGGAAAACTATATTCCACTTCTTACCATGCCCTCTCCCTCTTATCTCCTGCTCTGAAACTTACCTAATATCATGCTCTCTTCAATCAGCCTTTACGACTTCTCTCAACAAACTCACATTCAGTTCTTAGTACTCGCTTCACTGTGAGGATGAGACAGTCTAACAGATGGGCGTGTCAGGAGCATCTTGTGTCTTGGCAATGCTCCTGCATTGCTCGTCTCCCATCTGGTCACTTTGACCATTAGGATTTCTCTGCAGTTACCTTGCATGAATAAGGTCCCTATGGCTAATGTCCCCTTGTGGTTACTGATTCATTCAGTAAACTGCTGTATGTTGGCCTACTTACTCATAAAGCCATAATGTAAGAACCAGAAAGGCAAGAACAAGCAGGGCAGTTAAGATACTGAAGTACCTGCTGGAGGTAATGTGAAATAATGTGTCAACTTACTAAAGTCTGTCTCTCTAGTGGGACTCTGTATCCCTCTTATTCTATTAAATGATAAGAGGTATTGATTTTTGAACAAAAAAATCATTTAAGTTATGTTAATTAATGTCATAAGGAACTTCTTAGTGTCCTCAGAAGAGACCCAAAGCACAGTGAAATGATTCGACCTCTCCTGGCTTTGTTTTCGCTACTGAATATGTCACTCTGAAATTTCTTGGATTTGTCTTACTTCACCTCTGTATCTATGTTTGAACAGTAGACATTAAAACTTAGATATTCAAAAGTATTTTCAAACTGTATTGTGAGTGTAATTTATTAGGGTTACCTTCTACTGACTTCAATGGCCTCACTTGTGAACAAACACTTCACACATACTTAATGATTAAAGCAATTGTGATGAATTAAATTTTTAAAATGGGGCTCCTTGAGATCTTTTAAACATCCAAGTTCTGTGTACAAGTATTATTGAATTATTGTATGCCTCTCAATTTAAAATAACAAATCTAATTTAATTGTTCAGTTACACATTTTAATTTAGAATCATAAGTCTAATCCTTTGGATTCCCCTGCGTGTCAGATTCTGTTAAATATTACAATGATTCAAAATGTGAAATATAAACAGATTGCTCCTAACAACTACAAAATATTGATGCTGTAAGTTTCATTTCTTTTGTACACTATTTTTAATAAATGAATGGAGGAAATTTTATTGCTTCCAGAGCAATGCTACTTTATGGGATACAGTACATTAACTTGGAGGAGTGCTTAATTCTAAGCCTCCTCCAGGTTATGGTCACATGCCTATTTATTTAGAAATTTATCCATTCAAAGCAAAGAAAATTCATCTGATCAAAGCACAATGTCAGTTATCTATTCCTGACACCAAATGAATGGAGACATGTTATTGTCATTAACCGATCCTCCAAATCTCTAGACACCAACTGGATCCTAAAATCAGTTCCAAAGTAAAGCAGACTTTGAAGGTTAAGTTTTCAGCTCATAAATCTGCCCTACTTCAGGAGCCAATCACAAGACTTGGTCTTCCGGGCTGGGGAGAGGGTTCAGTGGTTAAATCCTTTGTTCTAAAAACAAAGTGACCTGAGTTCAAATGCCCAGAGCCCACATAAAAATGCCAGCTGAATTTTGTGGCAACCTGGAATTCCCAGCCTAGAAGGTGGAGCCTGGGAAACCCTGAAACATAGCAATAAAGAGATAGAGCAATCCAGGATGATTGCAGATGCCACCTTTGGACCTCCACAGGACACACACACTCAAGTACCTTCTTGTACACATGACCATATGTGCACATATATAAACACACCTGTGTGCATGCATGCCAAAAAATAGCCTGGTCCCTTCCATATATTAAAATAAACAACTCAAATTCAGGAGTCTCACAAAACACCTATTTGAAATCAGTACATAACCAGAATGGCTCACGAAACTCAGAGAAATGTTCTCCTTATGCTTTACAAATTTATTGCAAAGTATGTCTTAAAGGATAGAGATATAGACAGGATGAAATCTCTAAAGATCCCCAGTGCAGAGCTGACATGTTTCCCCCTCACATCCAGAGCATCAGTGTGCCTCATCTCGGACTGACTGAATGGCCTCCATTTCTAATGTTTCCCCCCTCCCAGAGTTGAACGGTTAGGCTGAAGGTTCCAATGTTTTATCTACATATTGATCTTTCTGCAGCAAATCTCCACCCCAAAGGTGTTCAGAGACCTTTGATCCCTAGTCGGTTTCTAGGTATAAAAAAAGCGACCCATTACTTGAGATTTCCAGAGTCCCCGAAGACATCATAAAAGGCTACATGGAAGGAGATTCAATATACAAGCCCACATTCGGGAAAATGCAAGCATTTCAGGAGCTCAATGCCTAGAATCAGCAGAAAACAAAATGCATCTTTCCTTATATCACAATATTGCAGGCTCTTTATCAGCTAGCAGTTTGAAAAGGAAGTTCTGACATTACTGCAGAGTTTTGTTATAACTTGATTGTCACTGTGAGCCCTAAAAAAAAAAATTGCTATGCTAAAAGGAGCTTTTCAGATCATAGTCTCCAATACGTGACTTGATAGCCTTTTCCTTTTGAATCAGTTGCTTCTGACCCAATTTATCTGTAAGCCCTTTCAACATACTCTCTTGCCTGGTGTGCGAGGTCCTGCGACCCATACAGAGGACACACTATGGTTCACTGAGCTCAACCAACTTATTATATAGGTCGATTGCAAAGAATCTAATATCCAGCATTCCCTGCCAGATCTCTTTTGTGATGAAATGTGATATTTCAGGATCTGATTCTTTTAGGTAGGACAATCTAAGTGACATGCAACTTGACTTTGGAGTGAACAGGACTTTCTCCTGCCTCCTCTTGGTAATTCTTAAGGAAAAGGTGAGCATGTTCCCATTCCCAAGTGACTCTTGCACTCGGAGTTAATTAATTTCAAAAAAGAAAACATTCTCTCCTCATCTACAAAGAAATCTTCAGTAGCCAGACACCAAATGACCTCTTCAGCAATCTCCACGGATGGTCGTTAGAGGCACTTACTGACTTTCAAAAGTTCTCCAGTATGACTTTATTTTAAATTTTATGAACAAGCCGAGTGTTTTTTTAAAAGCTCATATCGAAGGGATGGAGAGACGACTCCATGGATGAAGTGCTTGCCACAAAAGCATGAGAACCTGAGTTATGATCTCCAACCCCCACTTCAGAAGCCAGCTGTGGTAGCCTGCGCCCACAAGCCCAGTGGTGCACCTAGAATGCCTGCAGCTCGCTGGCCAGCTAGTCTAGCTGAAATGGCAAACTCCAGGCTCAGTGAGAGACCTCATCTCAAAAAAATAAATAAATAAATAAACAAGGAAAGTAGAAATGGAAAGATGGCCCAGTATTAAAGTCTTTGCCTCATAAGCAAAATAACCTGAATCTAGATGCCCAGATCCCACATAAAATCACCAGCAGAAATGGTGGCTCCCTCCAATTCCACCCCTGCAATGAGGAGCTTAGGAAACCAAAAAGCAGACCAAGAGGGAGGTAGAGCAATGTAGGATGATTTCCAATGTGTCCTTGGGTTTCCACAGGTGTACACACCCAAGTGCCCCCTTCTGCCTATATCTGCACACCTGTACACACATATTCACATGTACAAAACAAAAAAGCCAGGGTGAAGTATAGAAAGATGCCTAATATTGACCTCTGATACCACCATTCATCCAACAATATTTACATCACATGTCATAAGTAACCCACATTTAGTTATAAAACTTTTCAGGGTGGATTTTGAAAAAGTACCTGCCAGTTTGGTCCTGGGTACATTTCTATAGTTCCAGTGCTTAGGAGACAGGCATTAGAGAGCTTGAACTCTGAGCCAGCTTCATCTACAACATGACATTCTGTCTCAAGTACACAAACCAACAAACATTTCTGGCCATCTATACATAGCTTTTCTCCTCTTCCCTCTGAAAGCAGTTACTTGTACTGAGCACTTATGGTAATTCACTACAAATGTCTACTTGACAATTGAGCATTCAAGCTCTGGGCACATTTGTAAAGAATTAATAGTAGTTAAGTTAAAACCTGAGCAAGCCAATAACAGAGTATCTAATTGCTTTGGAAGACCCAGCACATAATGGATGGTTCTTTCCAGTGGTAGACAGATACAACTATGTATAACAAAGCATTTTCCATAAATAAATAAATAAATAAATAAATAAATAAATAAATAAATAAATAACCACAGGGTCAGCATTTCCAAATTTAAAACTTCATTTTGCTTTTAATTTCAACTGACAATTTCTTTGGAACTCAGTTTTCTCATCTGTCAAAAAGTAGGCTTGAATTTAGATGGACCCGCAGGCTTCTTCCATCAAAGACATCAGAAGTCAGTAGGCTGTTGGGGACAGCAAAAAGAACTTTTTTTTATCCTGACCGTTGTAAGTGCAAAGCCAAAGAGGTTAGAATTTTTTTTCGTTCTAAATCATTTACTTTGCTTTTGCAATATTTCCATAAACTGACCTGAACTTCTTGAGATAAGAAGAAAAAAAATGTGAACTTTCTGGTGACCCAAACAGAATATTGCTAAGAACTGCACTGTGAAACTTACACCAAGACGCTTATCCTGATGGAAATTTTGTGAAGTCCTTATCCAGGAGAAACCACTTAGTCAGACAATGGCACAGGGATGAGGATGTATTTTAAAGGAATTATCACTACATTTTCCAGACTGCCTCAAACAGACAGAGGTTTCAGAGGTGAGCGAGCGCATTCCTGAGGCTGCAGGCAGAGCTCACCTAGATCTCTGTGGATTCCTAAAAGAAACAATCTCGGGTGTGTCAATGACAGGTGAGAGCACGTGCCAAGCAGTCCTATGTTCTGTTCTGAGCATGTAAAACACGATTCTATAATTCCCAAGCTACCACAGAGATGAAGAAACGAACCTGGGGATGTAACTCAATTTGTTGAGTGCTTACCTGGCAGTGTAGGAAGTCTTTGGGGTAGACTTCCTTGTTGTCATACCACGCTATGAGATGAAGGATTTGAAATTCGAATCCAAGCAGTCTGATCAAAATTGAGTATGTATTATATCTCCTTTATTATTTCAAAGTAAAGTTCCAAAGTTTTAAAACATCGACTCCAGGGTTTGAAAGCTGGCTCAGGATTAAGTCTCTGCTGTGAAAAGAGAAGGACCTGGGTTCAGTATCCCAGACCATACATAAAAAAATGCCAGGGAGAAATAACAATAGCTGAACACCCTCCCCCAAAGGCAGAGCCTGGGAAATCCCAGACCAAAGCCAAAGGGAGGTAGAGGAATCCTGGGTGATTCCCAACATCACCCTGGGATCACAGGCACACACACTCAAGTGCAGTCTTGTACACATGCCCAAAGACACCGGTACACACATGTACACGCCTGCAAGCACACAAAGCAATCGGTTCTCTTCAGATTTAATTGTACAAAGCTTAAAGATTCTGCAGGCTAACTAGGGTAAAATAAAATGAAGGTTTATAGATGAATGCAGAATTTCTGAGATACCATGTAGTAGCAAATGCACTAGACAAACAGTAAATAAACTTAATATTTCTTGTACTTAATAAGAGGCCTTAATCCAAATTTCTAGGCTTGGTACTTGGACAAAGTCATAGATTTGCCCCTCATCGTTCAGAAAGAGAACACCACATTTTGAGTAAAATAGCTGTGTTCATATGTAAAATAAGAAGAAAAATGATGTCTGTATGACATCCACCCACATACCTACAGTCACCCCTTCGAGATCATAGCTTTGCAAAAATAAGTTGGCGTATGGTGGGCGGACACATGGTCTCCAGGTCAGCATTTAAGAACTCTGTGAAGAGCAAAATCTCTTATAGCTGTCACTGAATTAACTGGCTTTGATTTTGACTCATAATGTAAGACTCCAACCTCATGTTATTTTTAAAAGAGCAAAACAGTTTTAAAATACGAAAATCTCTGAGGTAAAGCAATGCAGGTGCCATAGTACTTTTCATCTGGGATGTTTTTGCTTTTCTGGGGAAAGGATGAGATCATTCATTGCTGACAGATTACAGGAGAGCTTGGATCATGCCAGCCATCTCTGCTCTGCACCTCTGCCTTCTTGGAACTTACAGAATTCATATTGTCCTACCCTAGGCCTTGGGAAATATTAAAGCAATATTTTCACTCATTCCTCAGTGTCTTAAATTGCAGTGATCTTTGATATTCTTTTTTTTTACATTTTTTATTATTATATCAGCTCATACAAACTTAATAGGTACACCAGTTCCCTCCCTCCCTCCTCCTCCCCCCCCAAACCCTCTGCTCTCCCTCCCCTCAACCCTCACTCCCCACCCCCCAGTGCCTCCCACCCCAATTCCCAGAGAATCCTTTAATGTGCATGCCTGACTCTCCTCTGGGCCCTCCTCTCCGGTGACGTAAAAGGACCCAGTGGCATTTCCCTGAACCCTTTCCCGTGTTCCCCTTAGGTATAGGAACACTGCTGTGGCTGCCAATCCCTTGCCTCCAAGGATCTTGGTGCCTTTAGCAGATGCTAGACTTTGTGAGGTCAATAGTGTGTTGGACATTGCGCCGGACATGCAATGTCCAATTATGATTGCTTCGGCCCTAACTTGTGTGGAGTATCTTGCAAATCATTGCTCCTCCCATCTTTTTGCTCTTACAATCTTACCGCCCCCTCTTCCGCAAATGTCCCTGAGCTTCAGGATGGGGAGAGATTAGGCTGGCCTAGTTCTAGGTGGTTGATATAGAGTCTCTGAAGTTCTGGACTGTGGTTTGTTGATTTTCTTTTGCAGTTTTGCTGCTCCTGCAATGCCCTTCACTCCATCCTGCTGGGCACTGTATGTCACCCCCTGGCCAGAGACAAAAAGCTGTTAAACTGGAGTCTTATTACAAGAGCACATTCAAGGGTAGATGTAATAAAAATAGGAAACCTCAGTGAGGGAGGGGTCAATCACCCATTTGCAAAATGGTTACTTTTTATCTGCAAGACTATATGCCCTCCCCTTCTGGTGAGATCACACTCCCTTAGTTGTAAATGATCAGGAATGAATGTCTGTGAACTTAACCAGGTGTCACATTGCTTACTTATAGTCCTTGATGGAGGCCTATTTTCTCTACTGTAACATGGTCACTTCTCTCCTTGCTTCTGGGATGGCCCTCCAACCCCATCCCTCCTATTCATAATCCTTGCAATTACTGTAGATTTACCTATGAGTGTCTCAAGGTGGGCTGGGTGGGTTTGGTACTAGGAGCCACATATTAGGGAGCACATATGGTGCTTAATTTTCTGGGTCTGGGATACTTCATTTAATATAATTGTTTCTAATGACATCCACTTCCTGGCAAATTCCAGTAATTCATCCTTCTTGATAGCTGAGTAGTACTCCATTGTATAGATGTACCACTTTTCCTTATCCACTCGTCAACTGTTGGACATTTGGGTTGATTCCATGACTTTGCTATTGTAAACAGTGCTGCTATGAACATGGTCGTGCTTGTGCTATCGAGGTGAATTTTTGCTATATGGGGGTTTATTCCCAGAAGTGGAATAGCAGGGTCATATGGCATTTCAATCTTTAATCTCTTTAAGAATCTTCAGATGGCTCGCCAGAGTGGCTGTATGAGCCTGCATTCCCACCAGCAATGTAGGAGACTCCCCCTCTCTCCACATCCTCTCCAGCATTTGTTGTTGTTTGTATTGTGGATTTTTGCCATCCTGACCGGGGTGAGATGATATCTCAGGGAAGTTTTGATTTGCATTTCCCTGATGGCTAAGGAAGTGGAGCATATTATAAGATATTTGTTAGACGTTTTAATTTCGTCCTTGGTAAAGTTTTGTTTAAGTACCAAGGCCCATTTGTTAATTGGCCCATTTGTTTCCTTGGAGTTTAGTTTTCTAAGTTCTTTGTGCACTCTGGACAGCAGAGCTTTATCAGATGTGTGGTTAGTGAAGATTTTCTCTCATTCTGTGGGTTGCCTTTGAGCTCATGTTACAATCTCTTTATCTGAACAGAAGCTCTTTAATTTCACAAGATCTGTTGAGAGTTGGTAGCAGTGACTGTGCCATTGGATGTCTGTTTAGGAAATGTTGGGCTAGCCCAATCAGCTCAAGGGAGTTCCCTATCCTTTCAACTATGGTTTTTATAGTCTCTGGCCTGATATCAAGGTCCTTGATCCATTTGGAATTAAGTCTTGTACATGGTGACAAGTACGAGTCCGCTTTAATCTTCTGTATGTGGAGATCCAGTTTTGCCAGGACCATTTGTTGAAGATGCTGTTCTTTTTCCATTGGATTCTTTGGGCCCCTTTGTCAAAGACCAAATGGCTGTAACTTTGTGGGCTTATATCTGGGTCTTCAATCCTTATCCATTGATCTGTGTGTCTATTTTGGAGCCAGTACCAGGCTGTCTTTATAACTATGGATTTGTAGTATAGACTTAGGTTTAGTATGGTAATACCTCCAGCTGTGTTTTTATTACTCAGGATTGTCTTTGCTATCCTGGGTCTTTTGTGCCTCCATATGAACTTTGAGATTGTTTGGTCCACTTCGTTGAAGAATTGCTTTGGGATTTTAATTGGTGTAGCATTGAATTTGTATATTGCCTTTGGTAGGATGCTCATTTTTACGACATTGATTCTGCCAATCCAGGAACAAGGGATGTCTTTCCACCTTCTGGTGTCTTCTGCTATTTCTTTCTTTAGGGTATTAAAGTTTTCATTGTAAAATTCTTTTACCTCCTTGGTTAGGTTTATACCAAGGTATTTCATTTTTTAGGGGCTATAGTAAATGGGATTGTTTCTCTCAAGGCTTTTTCACTTCTTTCATTCTGGGTATATAGGAAGGCCTCTGATTTTTGCACATTTATTTTGTATCCTGCCACCTTGCTGAACTTCTCAATTAGTTCCAGGAGCTTCCTGGTGGAGTTTTTGGGATCACTCAGGTATAAGATCATGTCATCTGCAAATAGGGATAGCTTGACTTCTTCCTTGCCGATTTGAATCCCTCTTATGTCCCTTTCTTGTCTTATGGCTTCAGATAAGACTTCAAGTACAATATTGAATAGAAGTGGTGAGAGTGGACAGCCTTGTCTAGTTCCTGATCGAAGTGGAAATGCTTCCAATTGTTCCCCACTGAGCATAATCCTTGCTGTGGGCTTGTTGTATACAGCTTTTATTATATTGATAAAGGTTCCTTCCATTCCTACTGTCTCTAGCGTTTTGATCATAAAAGGCTGTTGGATCTTGTGAAAAGCTTTTTCTGCATCTATTGAGAATATCATGTGGTCTTGGACTTTGGACTGGTTTACATGATGAATTACATTTATTGATTTTCCAGTTACAGTTGATAGTGTACCTTGCAGAAGAGCTCACACCTATACTAGGAGCCAGGGAATATTGTGCATGGACTGAACAAAATAGACTTTCACTCACCAAGCCTGGCCTGGCTGCAGCTGCTACTGGGTACCAAATCTAGCGAGACCAACACCAAGAGCTAAGGAAACTGGCCACACCATATCCACAGGACTACTGAGACAGGGGCAAACCTTGCTTGTCAGACATCATGTCTAAGTATGCCAAAGAAAGCCAACTCCTTGAACCAATGAAAGACATATGGCAGTGGGCTCATGCTGGGAGTTCACCGATCTTACCAGCTCAGTTCAGAAGCTAAACATCTCAGCGGTCCAATCCCAAGGTGGAAAACGCCAGACTTTCCTAAGTCAGCTTCCCCCATCTTATGCACCTCCCAGGGAATAGTCCCACCACCATGGACTGGGTCTTTTCCATCAATTACACAATCTCTTGGAGGCTTGTACAGGGCTTAGCTATCAATTCTTTACAAATGTGCCAGAGCTCCAGACTTACGCTGTCAAGTTGACAGCTGTATCTAACTGTCAAAGAGAGAAAGAGGATGATTCTTTTGGTCTCCATGTCCAAATGCATACATGTGCACATACACATGTACCTGCATACGCATGTACATGGATCCCCACACATACATATAAAAATTGAAAAAGAGAAAAAAAGAGAATACAGAAAATAGGCAAATTCAGTGGAAAAATGAAAGCCATGTTCAGTAGCCTAAGGCACCATGTCCCACATCAAAGATAGGAAAAGGTAATAGGACTTCTAAAATCTTTGAAACTATCTGGAGTGACTCTCATTCTTTCCAGTTTCTTTGTAGCTACTATACTTCTTCCACTGAGATATTCCTGTTCATCTGTATTTGTAAAGTTCCACTGACAATTATGCTGCATTGTTAGACCAGAGACCAAGGGTATCAACAGAGTTATACATATGAAGCAGGGATTAAAAGCTCCCAGCCATCTAACTTCTCAAGAATACAATCATAAAGGACCAGACGTTCAGAAGAGGTGCAGATATGATACAGGGCAACAGGATAGAAATGGAGAGAGGTTGCAGGGCCCATGGAGTGACTCAAGGGATAAAGATACTTGCTACCAAGCATGATGACCAGAGGTCAATCCCCAGAGGCCCACGTAGTAGATGGAGAGAACCAGCTCCTGTAAGTTGTCTTCTGACCTCCAGATGTGTATACAGAGAGAGAGAGAGAGAGAGAGAGAGAGAGAGAGAGAGAGAGAGAATAGATAAAAATAATTTTTTAAAAAAGTTGCAGGTCCCGCATGCTGGCCACAGCTACTTTGCTCCTGCCCTGCAGGTGTGGACAACTGCTTCTGCATTGCTCACTCAACACATGTGGGTGACCCAGGACAGAGCCACTCTGCAAACAAGAATCTTGAGCATGGAAAGTGTTCCTAGGGACTTTTTAGTTCTATGCTCTATGAACAGATCCCAAGGCAGCCATGATGAGCTGAGAAACTCAACCTCTGATTTCTTTCCTCTCCACGTATTTGTACACATAAGCATATGTGTACGTGTGCGTGCAGGCGTATGGGGTGCATGCACATCTGTGTACATGCACATGTGTGTACATACCCGTGGAGGCCCGAGGTCAATCTCAGGGCGCTTTTAGGAATCGTCCACCTTGTGTTTTGAGAAAGGGTCTCTCATTGGCCTGAAATTCCCGAAATAAACTAGTCTGGCTGGCCCGAGAGCCCCAGGGATCCACTTGTCTCCACCTCCCCATGGATTCTGCAGGATCAATCTCACATCTTCATGCTTGCACAACAAACACTGCTGGCAGAGCAATTTACCCAAAGGAAACTCTTTCTTAAAGGTGGGGTGAGGATCAAGCACAAACCTTAAAGAAGAAGGTTTTTTGGCTCATTATTATGAAAGAAAAATAGTTTGGATGATTGCAGTAGAAAAAGGCGGTCTGCCAAAGTTTCGGGCAACCTGCTAGGTAACCTGAGGCTCCGCTCTTGAGTATGTCTTTTTTTTTTTATTAAAAATTTAATTATACATTTTAAAATTTTTTACCAGTTCCCTCCCTCCCCCCTCCTCCCCCTCCCCTTCCCCCAGTGCCTCCCCCCCAATTCCCAGAGAGTCCTTTATTGTGTACGCCTAACTGTCCACTGGGTCCTCCTCTCCGATGACATATAAGGACCCAGTGGCATTTCAATAAGCCCTTTCTCTTGTTCCCCTTAAGCATAAGATCACTACTATGGCTGTCAATCCCTTGCCTCCAGGGGTCTCGGTGCCCTTAACAGATGCTAGACTTTATGAGGGCAACAGTGCGCTGGACATTGCGCAGGGCATGCAAAGTCCCATTATGATTGCTTTGGCCCCAACTATTGTTGAGAATCTTGCAAATCGTTGCTCCTCCCATCCTTTTGCTCTTACAATCTTACCGCCCCCTCTTCCGCAAATGTCCCTGAGCTCCAGGATGGGGAGAGATTAGGCTGTCCTAGTTCTATGTGATTGATATAGACCTCTACTGGAAGTTGCCAGGACACAGAAGACCATTTCCAACCAGAAGCAGGCTTGTTCGGGGCTCCAAGTTCTCCTGTCTGAACCATTCTTGTAACACCAGGGCTGCCTTGGAATGGGACGTGAGTCTCTGGCTGGCTACAGGGTTAGTAAGTAGCTGCATGGTTGGGGGGAAAAAAAACAAAGACACATCTGTTTCCTTGTTCTCAATTAGATAATTTTGCAAGAAAATTGAGAAAACGATCAATTTGACACTGCAATTACCCAAAATAGCTAAATTCTGTCTTCTCTCTTCCTACGTCAAATCATCTTAATTTATGAGAGAAAGGAAAGGAGACATTAACAACTTTTTTAATTACCAGGCCTCAGCTGATTTGTTTGTTCCCTTCGAAGCTGTGAGACATTGAAAGTCAAGACACAACTCGGGTTGAAATCACAACATCTCAAGTGGCTCCCAAACTTGGAAGTTTCTCAGGTTCAATTTAATCACCTCCACGCTGAAGATGTGCGTGCCTGGCAGCTCTGATTTTCTTTTCCTCTTTGTCCTGGGCAACTCTCAGGAATTTAGATGAAGAGTCCTGAACTCCTTGAAAGAAGTCCTGTGACCTGAAGAAGGAACATTACCCCTGAGCTCTTCTGGGCTTCTTGAGTCCTGTACGCATCCTGGCCCTGAAGCCAGTGTATATTTAGAGAGCAGGAGGTGGGGTGTGCCAGGGCACGTCTGGGTCAAAGAACTCTCTTGTGTGCTAGGGTGCTGGCTCAGGGGTTAAAGCCCGTGTCTCCCAAGCTAAAGAACCTGAGTTCAGATTCCCAGATCCCATGTAAAAATGCCCAGCAGAAATGGCAGCAAGCTGTAATTCTGGCTCTTCAGGTATAGCCTGGATGTCATGATTTGAATGTGAACTGCCCCCCACAGGCTCATGTGTTTGAATCCTTAGCTGATGTTTATGTTTGGGAAAATCATGGCACCTTTAGGAGGTGGAGCTTTGACAAAGGAAAGCAAATCACGGAGGATGGGTGTGGGAGTTGGGTGGCCCAGCATTGCTTCTGCCAGTAGTCTGTTCTTGTAGCTTCTGCTTGCTCTCTCGGCCTCCACGATGTCTGCTCTGGCCTAAACCACCTCCAGTTTCTGATGCCTTTTCTACCATAATTGTCTATAATGTCCCCCTGGACCCATAAGCCAAATAAATCTCCCTTTCGCCCCAAAAGTTGCTTATGAGTGTTGTTGCACAGCATCAGAGCATAACTACAACACTAGTAAACCTCAAAACAAAGCAATAAGGGAGCTACAGCAATCCAGACAATTGTCAATGTCATCCTTAGGCCTCTAAAGGCATGCACACTCAAGTGTGCAAATACACACACCAATATTTTAAAAAGAAGTAAGTCCTCACGTATTTTGGACAATTGGCCACCCATTTGTACATGTCTAGCAACAATACAATCAGTAGACTCAGCATGAAGGAAGCATCTCACAGATCTTCTCCAGAGCTTTAGTGAACCTTCCAGCATCATCCATGCTTCTCAGCAAGCATCTGGAGCTTCCAGTACTGGAGCACTTTCTGATGTGGGCATGCTAGAAGATTCTCTACCAGCAAGAGACACACTTTAAAGATGCAAAAGTCTATAGTCTGAGCCCTCCCTCTGTATGTGGTCACATGTGACCTATCTGCTGCCATTGCTGACCCAGGGTCTGTGTGATGATGATGATGATGGTGATAATAAATGAAGAAATAAATAAAAATGGGCAACGGTGATTCACCTATAATCCTAACACTGGAGAGATGGAGACAGGAGGATCAGGAGTTCAAGGCCAGCTTGGGCTTCATAAAGAGTTCATAGCCAGCCTTAGGTATATGATACCCTAAGTAAAAAAAGGAAAAGATATGAAAGGAGTGAGAGAGAGGAAAAAGAAAGGGAGAGAGAGAGAAAGTAGAATAGAGTTCAGAGGAAAGATGTATAGCTCAGTGGTAGAGCCCTTGCCTAACATATATGAGATCCCATATTCTATCTGACAGCTTACCTAGCATACAGGCAAACCTAGGTTCAGTTCCCAGCACTTCTCTGACATGTAGGAGACCCTAGGTTTGCCTAATATGCACAGCACCCTGGGTTCAACTCTTCAGCAGCACATATCTATCCTCACACAGATACGCAGATGCTTACAGAGACACACACCCAAACACCAAGGAAGAGAACAACCTCGAAATTCTTAGTGCTTAGAAAGTATCTATGCTGTTTCAAATTTGTTAAATTGGATGGTTCATAAAGCAGGAAATCAGTCAATCTGGTTTTGTTTTAATTTAGGAAGCAGCACCAAAAGGTGGGGCTGCTGGCTTGGTCCCACTCGGGGGTTGAGGGGGGCAACTTACACAGAAGATTTTGCTTGACGGTGAAATTGAGTACTCCCCATTGCAGCATGAACGGCTCCTCTATTTCCTTCCACTTTAAGCTGTTGTCTTACATGGACTTCTGACTTACAGCCTTATTAAAGTAGAGCTTTCCAAGGAAAGCTTTCAATTTCCCCTTGTGTTCTTCGGCTCCTGCAGTAATTTACACTATCTTTATTTAAAGCGTTTTCTAATTGAACAGGTGCCGGAAACAAAAGTCGTCAGGAGCTATTTGTACTCACTGTCACAGACTGGCTGTCTTTGCAAACAGCAGCTGAGTTATGTGTGTCCCACCCATTAGGACAATCTGTGTCCTGGAGACTGACTGCAGTGAGGACCACCCTGGTGGCACTCGAGTCCTGTGCCCCTGGCCCAGCAGGCAGCTTGGTGAGTGAGCTCCACACAGCCACTTTCTGACCCAAACCATGTTCATGCTTGTGCATAATTCTCTCTGTTTTAGGACTGAAACTCTGTTGTGGTTTGCATGTGAGAGGTGTTTGAATCCTTAGCTGGAGTTGTAGTATCTTTAGGAGGTGGAGCCTTGAAGTTTGGTATCTGTCACAGTTAGGCACTGGAATGTCATAGTTCGGCACAGGTATCAACTTGACAGTTGAGGGTTTGAGCTCTGGGCACATTTGTGGAGAATTAGTTGTTGAGTTAATCCCAGAACAAACCTGCAAAAGATTGTTTAGCCAATGGGGAAGACCCAGTCCATGGTGGGTGGGACTAGGCCCTGAACACATGAATAAAATACTGAGAGCTGGTTGAGGAAATCGGCATCCTTGTGTACACTTGGCCAGACAAGCTGGTCTGGCAAGTAAGGATCGTCCCTCTTCAGCCATTATGTAGAGATGATGTGGCCAGTTCCCTCGGCCCTGGTGTTGGTGTGAGTTCTCCTGAAAAGTTGGATGACGAACTGTAGCCAGTCTATCATAAGTGAATAAGCCCTTTATTCCCTTAAGATGTTTGATGGTGATTTATCAGCAATCATGCAAGTGAACTACAACAGTATCCCTGCCCTGCTTCCTCTCAATTTACTCTTGCTCTCTCTCTGTCTTCATGGTGTTTGCAGTGACCTGAACAGCTTCCCATTTCTGCCTTCAGCTATGCCTTATACAGTGCAAATACCCCCTCTGGAACCATACGCTAAATAAATCTCCCTCTCTTCTTTAGCATTTTCTCACAGCAGCAACAGAAGAAAAATGACAACAGAGCCCATTACTTTTAGACTTCTGGAAAACTGGAGACAACTTTCTGGAGATATCTTGAGGTTTTACACCAGAACTCCTTGGTGCAATTCTCCTATCAGATGGTAGTTTCCAACAGAGCTGCTGCTCACTGGAGGAAAATTCAGCTCAGAGAAGGCCAAAAGCAGAAAGGAAGGCCACCAGAGGCCCCAGTAGCTTAATGTGCTTAAGAACTGTGGAGCACCCCCTTTCCTGTGCTGTTTCACTGTGGTGGGCAGTATGTTGGCTAAAACAGAAATATGTTTTAAGTGAACATGATTTTATCAAGTTTCTGTCACTAGGCAGCAAGATGACTCAGAAGTGAAATCATAGCCAGAAACCATGCTTTTCAGTGCATGCTCCCAAGTAGGGAAGCTGCAGGCATCGCCCGAGATCAGTTGAAGAAGTCTCACTTCATGGAAGGATTCGTAGAGACCAAAAGCATGTTTAGAAGCAGGAAGCTTCTTTGAAGCCAGTTCTACTTTTACAACAATTTGAGTATTCATCCCAGCTTCCGTCCTTCCCTCCTCCCTTCCACTCCCTCTCACCCTTATGACTGTGTGCTTCTAGATGAGTGAAGGGAAATGCACTATCAATGGGGTTGCCTGAAGAGAGGTGATTTGATATACCAAGAATGCTTGAGCCCCCACAGGAGTAGACAAGCCAGAGTGAACCCTGGGGATCTAAAGAAGCATACAGGTGGTTAAAATTTATTAAGGGAGGTAGGAGATAGTTCCGGGATTAAAGCCTTAGCCTCATAAGCAAAAGGACCTGAGTTTGGATCCCCAGATACCACATGAAAACATGGCCTGTAATTCTGACCCTGGAATCCCTAGAGCCAAAGTAACGAGATAGAGCAATCTAGGATGATTCCCAATGTCACTCCTGAACCTTCACAGGTGATCCATGCACGTGAGCACATGCGTGCACACACACACACACACACACACACACACACACACACACATACACACAGGTGTGTGTACACCTGTACAAAATAAATAAAATTTATTAAAGGATTCTTAATATACATCCATAAAGAATCAAATCCCACGTATTATTAAAAAATAAAATAAATTTAAAAATTCAAATGCCCTGAATTCCAAGCTAATGTTCATATGTTTTCTACTGAATTAACACAAGAGTACTGGTTTTAAGGAGCAGCTGGTTTTGGCTAGCTGTTCATTCACATAGACCCTGCCTATGTATGGGGAAAGAAAGGTTGTCTTAAAGAAGAGTAGTTTAAAGGCCTTAGTACTGAGTGTAAGGGACAGACACCTGAGTGTCATTTCATAGAACACATGATGTCAAAGCAGAAAAAGTCTCCTGGAGGTAAAAGAGCCCAAAGCGGATGGGGCCAGGTATCAGTTTTGACCAAGTAGACCCTGGATACAAAGAGCAAGCAGAAATACGGGTTCAAACCAACATGTGATTGGAGCTCAGAATGCTGGGAGGGTCTAAAGTTCTTGAGTTGAGGAGATCTCCACTAAGTGAAAGATGGTTCTTAGCCATCCACCAAGCCTTTAAATCACACTGTGGTGTTTCTGTGCAATCACCAAGCACCTACCTTCAGGCCAAGTACTTTCTCAGCAACAATCCTGAAGTTTATTTTGTTCTTATCATAAAAATAAAGCAGGCCCACTTCTTACAGAAAGCAGGAGGAAAGAAATACTGGGAAGAAAAGAGGGGGAGGGGATAGAGATGGAGGAAGGAAACGAGGGAAGGAAGCAGAAAGAAACAGGCTTCTCTCACAATTCCACAAGCCTAGATGGAGAAACCACTAGTCTAAACATCTCTCTTATTCTCTTTTGCTGAAAGGACGATCCAATTTAGAAATGTTCATCACATCTAAATTAATACTAAATTTTCCATTGAGTTAAAGATAGTTTTTACAGAATTAGAATTGTTTTCTGAAATGGCAGAAACCCAATTATCAAGAGATATGTGAGTCCACCAAATACAAGCCAAAAAATGGACCACATGTACAATGTTCTGATCTCTTAACTGGGGCAGGGGATTAACTACTCACACTTAAATTTTATTTCAAAGTTCTTCAGGATGGTTATCAAGAGCAGTTTTGTATTTAGACTAGCCACCATTGGAAGATATGTTTCGTAGCTACAGAAAAGGCAGGAAATGGTCACGTGAAATGGAAAGAGAGGAGAAATCTAAACGGAAACCAAACCAATGTGTTTTCTTCTCTGGAAACAGAATTAAATGCAATTCACAAGTCTGACACATTTTCTAAGTGGTGTTAAAATGGGATTTGCCTGAAACAATTATGCTGGAAAAGACTAACTAAATTTGAAAGGTATTCCCGCCTGCCCAGGAATGGGACCATTTGCCAGGGGAAAAAATGTCACCCAGATGCAATTGAATGACATTGAACAATGAATTAATTACACCTGTAGGTGTGAAAGTCCATTTGGAAAATCTGCTGGCAGTTGATAGTTTGTTTGGGGGAGGTCTGAGTCGGTATTTACTAGAACAGTCTCCAGCTATGCTCGATGTACTGGACATTGCCTTCTCTCTGAGTCTGAGAGCTCTCTAACTGAAAAATGTCCACATGTCTTTAACATCCCAAGAAAACAAAACTCTCTTATATCAGATCCAATTTGAACAGAACACATGGAAGCAGGGGAGAGTGGTGGGTATTTCACATGTATTACATATGTTTGGATCTTTCATGTGCCCAAGTGAAGATATGCAAACATACACACATTTTCACTTGTCACAAATGCAAGATCTCAGTCAACATGTACATTTTTTAAAGAGTTCAAGCAATATTGGATACAGAGTAAATTTCTCAAAGTTAGAATGCTATTATAAAAAACATGAATCTTGAATAGACAGGATAAAATGCCTTCCCATCAAGCATAAATGGAGGTATCGCAAATTAGCCCATGAAATCATCCCCGCTCTGTGTGAGCCCTTGTTTAGAGCTTGGCTCCATTTACTGCAGGCTGCCTGATTATACCCGGGCCGCATAAAGCAGAGTAGGTGCTCTCAGGCCAGAAGAAGAAACCAACCCCTTTGTCCACCAGAAAACAGTGGAAACTTACATTATCTGTCCTGAAAGATCTAGAAAGAAAAGAACTCAGCTTTAAAAAAAATTAAAAACAGCTTAATAACCATTTACATAAAACACAATTATCCCAAAGATCAGAAACGAAAATAGTTGATGGTCAATTGTAGGTGATGTTTGCTTCTGGGTTTTACCACTATCTAACCCTTTTTCAGGTCATTTTTCACTTGCTGTCACGAATTAGAAATGAATTTCTACTGGCAGTAATCAAAATATGAAGGAGAAGGATTCTCTAGAATTGTACACTGGCTGATCGCTTACAAGACATTTGATTGTATCACCCACCAATGCACATTTATGAACATGTGATTCTGCAGAAGACTCCTAAATTAATGAGTTATTTTAAGTGAAAGTAAAGGAAAGGAGTAAAGAAGGAGGAAGAGAGGGGAGGAAAGAAAGGGAAGGGAGGAAGTAGGAATAGAAATAAGGTTGGGGAAGGAGGGAAGGAAGGAAGTGAAAGATGGAAGAGGGAGAAAGGGAGAGAGAAAGAGAGGGGGAAGGAGGGAAGGAGGAAAACTCCTGAAAGATAATTGGACCGAAAAATATCCTGGTGCATTTTGATCCCTGGAAAATCAAGGGAAGGATGGAGGGAGGGAAGAGAAAGAGGAAAATAAAGGAGAGAAGGAAGGAGACAGAAAGAAAGAAGGAAGGGCAAAGTAATCTCTCAAGAAAAGTGATAGTATTGGAGAATATATAATACACATCTTCATCAAATCCACTCATCTTCATCAAATCCATTCAAGGTGTGTTTTCACAACAATGCTAAAACTCATTTTCTGAAATATGTAATAAAGAGTAGGAACATGGAGAGCCCTTGATTCTTTTGTATGTATGATATGTGTGTATGTGTATATTAATATGTGAGTGCATGTGTGATGTTTGTGTATGTGTATGACATGTATAAGTATGTGTGTTTATGATGCATGTGTGTATATGATGAGTACATAATGCACGTGAGTGTTTTTTGATGTGTACTATTTCAGTGAGCCTGCAACATTGCTGATAAATGACCATCAAACGGCTTAAGAAAACAAGGGGTTTATTTCCTTACGATAGTCCAGTTACAGTTCTCAGTCCAGCTTAACAGGAGAGCACGCATCAACACCAGGGCCAAGGGAACTGGCCTACACCATCACTGCATAACGGCTGAGAGATGGACAATCCTTACTTGCCAGATCAGCGTGTCTAGCCAAGTGAACAGAAGGATGCCAACTCTCTCAACCAGCTCTCTGTGATTTATCCAGGGCCTAATCCCATCCACCATGGGCAGGTCTTCCACATCAGCTAGACAATCTCCTTCAGGTTTGCTCTGGGCTTAACTCAACCATCAACTCTCTACAAGTGTGCCCAGAACTCAAACCTCAACAGTCAAGTTGACACCTGTGCTTAACTATGTCATGTACATAGGATAAAAATATGAATGCAAGTATATATGATGTGTATATGATGTATGTGTGAGTGAATATTATGGTGTGTGCATGATAGATGTGTGTGTGATAAATCAAGTGTGTATGTATGAAGTATGCATGAATATTGTAAATGTTTAAGTGCATGATTTGTGCATGTGTGCATGATATATGCATGTGTGCATGATGCATATGTGTGCATGATATGTGTGTGCTTGTGAATGTGTGCATATATGTATACATGATTCATGTGAGTATATGTGCATGATGTATGTGTGCATGATGTGTATGTGTATGATGTGTATGTGAATGTCTATGAATTTGTGTGCATGATATATATATGTGTGCATGATGTATGTATGTGCTTGCCCAGCCTACACATGCCACAATCAGAAAAAGCCTCAGTGTGGGTTGTTGCCTTTCATCTTGCTTGAGGCAGGGCCTCATAGTTGTTTTACTCATGTGTTCCATATGCCTGGCTAGCTGGTTGCTGGAGCATCCATGGATTCTACTGTCTTTGCCTCCCCTCTCTTTCTCAAAGTGCTGGGATTGCACACTAGATTTGACTGAAGAATATCTCTTGTATAATATCTCTTGTAAGACAGAAGACCTTCTTATTCAGATGCATTCCCCCATCTCCCCCCCCCCGCGTTTCTGTTCACTATGAGAACTTCACATTGGAGCAGCTGTGTGTTGAGGCCCACACGCTAAGGAACTGAAGTCTGCCCATAGTTTAGAAGTGATTTGGAAGCAGATGTAAATTCCCCTCCATCATTTTCATGTGTGTGTGCAACAGATAGGGTTCTCATGTATTCCACGCTGCCCTTCAGCTTGCTATGTAGCTGAAGATGATCATGAATTTCTGGTCCTCACGCTCCACCTCCCAAGTGTTGGGATAACAAGCACAGGCCACTACAGGCCATGTATGTGGAGCTGCGGATGGAATCCACGGACTCATGCATGCTAGGCTAGTGCTCTACTATATGATGCACATCCTAGCTCTTAACCCCCTTGGATCCTTGAGAAGATCCAGCCCTCACGAGCAGCCTGCCTCCAACCTTACTGATGGCTAAGTCGCCTCTTAGCTCACTTGGAAGATCAGCCCTGACCCTCAGAAGCTGTGTGAGGTCATATTTTCCTTGTCTGCAACAGCGGGTGGGGGGTCATGTTCTACACAGGAACAAACAGCTAACAGAGCTACTTGTTCCTAGCCACACCTGGAGATGCTGCCTAGGGAAGTCTCATGTATCCCCTTGCTCTCCTCACAGGTGGACCTTCGTCCTGAACCTCAATTCTTCACAAGACTCTTCCCAAGCTGTGTCTTAGCTTCTATCCTATTGTCAGTTCAACCTTGTGCACTTGGGTCAGATCAAAATCCTTTACCTAGACTTTCAACTTCAGTATATTTTCTTCTAAACTCTCACTAGCTCTTCACCAGTTTAAGTATGAAAGCATGCTTCCTGCTGTTTCTTTAAATCAAGGACTCCTTTTCTACTCTCCTTGTAAAACAAAGGTGTGGTTTTTAATTAATAACAATTATCAGTAACAATGACTTTTTAACATAATAACAGCGATTAGCATTTGCCATTTACAAAACTGATCTCCTGTAGGTTAATTCTATTTGCTCTTTATTTCAACCCAGGATCAAAGATGCTATTTAAAATGTCAGATCTCATCAAAGAGAGACTGTAGTGCAAGAGAGAACTATTGGGTTGTCAGTGGCACAAACAACAACTGCAGCTCATGTGAAAGAGAATGGGGGAGTGTCTGCCAAGTACCCAAGTCCTCTCCCCATGTCTTTGTCCCTCTCCCTCCATTCCCTTATCTAATTGCTAAATCAATGTGCTGCATAGATGGAAAAATGGCTGCTACAAATCCCAAAGTTGTTTTTAAGGCTTCATTGCTGGTTGGCCCCTCCAGCTGAGTTGACAAGTCCCAGATTCAATGAGACACTGTTTCAAAAATAAGGTGGAAAATAATAGAGGAAGATACCCTGTGTGTACCTCTGGCCTCCACATGTGTACACATGCCCATTTATATACTTGCACACATGCATAAACAAGTACATGCACACACACACCACACGCAAAAAAACATAAAAGGGATTGAAAGAGATCTTTTACAGTAAACTAAACAACATTTATTATTCCCCCAAAATATCAATGCAAATGTTATAAATTTAAAGCTTATCACAAATGATAAATATATAACAACATACTTACTAAATCTTCTAACTTCTAATAAAATGGGTTTTTTGTTTCTCTTTTTTGTTGTATTATAAGATAAAGACAAAGTGTCTAATGTATAGACAATACACCATTTTCCAGATAAAATAAAATATAAATTAAAATATGGATATGGACTTCTTACCAAGTCCATATCCATGAGACAAGAAAACAAATTATTTGTATACAATGCTGTCTTGCAATTTATATTCAAGATAAGACAACCCCCCCCCAAAAAAAAACAAATCTAGAAGTTTAACCAAGCTCACTGGTCCTAGGATGCCTCTTAAATTTTGTATCCTGAATTAGCATTGATATTCCCAAACTGGTTCTTCACTCTGAAGTGGTAGCTTTGCAGTTCAAAGCCTGCTCCATTAGATGCTAAGAGGTTGCGAGCACACATGGGCTGGTCAAACATCTAATACAAGCGCACAGACTACCTGCATACTGGCACCCTCCACTCTGCGATGGTTAACATTGTCCACTTAAAGGATGGAGAATAATCTAGAAGATACTGCTCTGGGCCTGCCTATGAGGGAATTTCTAATTGGGTTTTTTGAGATGAGAAGAGCCATGTTGAATGTGGGTGGCTCCGTTTCATGGGCAGGGATGCCGGACTGAATAAAAAGGAGAAAGTGAGCTGAGCACCAGTATTTGTCTCAGTCAACTTTCTGACTGTGGAGACACGAAGTAACCAGTTGCCCTAAGCATGTGCCACCTGCCTTCCCAGTCATTATGGACTGTACCTCAAACAGCAAGTCAAAATAAACCCTTCCTTCCTCAAGGCGCTTTTGCCAGATGTTTTCTCATAGCAATAAGAAAATAACAAGGGCGCACTCTATCACCATGAGCTTCCCAATTGTCTAATAGCAGAGACCACATTCTCCATAGATATTTCAAGGGATTCTATCAATGCCCAAGAGGCTTGCACTCAGTGCAGGAAGTGCCAATAGATGTGAGAAGGCCAAACTCACAGAAATGATGAACTGATTAAGAAAATGAAGAAAAAGCATCACTGTGACTCTAGGAAGTATTTTAACAGAAACCTTCCGAGAAAGATCCACAGTAAAGGAAAAGTAAATGCTGAATGAATTTGTAAGCTGAGTGCAAGAGGGTAAAGGAAAGCAGGTACACATGACATCACACACCTGTGAATCCCAGCATCCTGCAGGCAGGGGGCAGAGAGGCAGGAAGACAAGACCTTTGATGTCATTCTCAGCTACATAACAAGCTCAAAGCCGGCCTTGGCCACAAGAGACTCTGCTTCAAATATACGATGTTGAAAAGGTAGCAAAAGAAAAAAGTAACATGAAATCTAGTGCAATGCACATGGAAATTTATATCCATAGCTAGAAGACAGGAGCATGTGAGATTTTATAATGTAAAATGATCAAAGAGAAGCAAAAGTGAAGAAGTAATTCCTTTCAAGTCATTCTGAGAAAAGGAAATGGATGAAACATATAGCTGTTTTCCAAAGCATAACTGCTTTGGGATACAGAGAATATGCAGAGGGATAGATAATATATTAAAGACTTATGGAAAGACACAAATTCCTCCCAAAATGTGGCACACCCATTCCATCCCAAGAACTTTGAGCCTGAGGCTACCACAGCAGACATTCCTCTCAGTTTGGGAAGAGAAGAAATAGAAGTAGTTATAGCACTGTGGCCACGAACCCACTCATATGTAAAAAAATAGAAAAGATGATGGACACAGGTATGTCCCCTAGACAACCTTAAAAATCAGTTTATGGAATACTTAAGGGGTTTTTATTGAAGAGACAAATGGGTAGCTGGGAAAATGACATACTTTTCTGGAAAACTGCAGCAAGAGCAGGAAAAGGTAGCAGGGCACTTAACCACGTCAAGGGGAAAAGGTCTTGGTGTCACAAGGAATGCAAACGAACACTTATGCTCAAAACTTGTCATAAATAAAATAGCCACAGCTAACGTGACTGTGAGAAGCTTAACCAAATCTTATCCCCCCAAATTATAATATTTGCATGCTTAGAACCAAATGCCATCCATAATTACTCATGATTGCTTCTCCCTAAAGCCATTTGTAATAGGCTTAGTAACAGAGGACTTTTGATGCACAAATCAAGTCCCATGTCCCCACATTCATCCTCTGCTCTGATGCCACACACTTGGTGGGATTTCAAGATGTATATTTAGGAGTCTCCCATCTTTTCTCCATCTCTTTGAGTGCAATTGTTCCTGAGAAAGGCAATAGATTAGGATAATGTTATTTTTGGTTATCCTCAATCAGGTCATAACAAACTCTTCCCATCCTAAGGCTCAGGGAACCTTGTAGAAGAGGAGGCAGTAAGATTGGAAGAGCCTAAATGTGGAGAGGTGAACTGCTGGCCAAGACACTCCAGTCATGACAGGACCACTACATTCAGGAACTCACTGCGATGAGATCTGCCACCACCAGATCTACACAAATGTCTGACATATCAACATTCCCCCATGGACTGGCAAAGATTTCAGGAGAAACAACTACACTCAGAAAGACTGTCTTGGGGGAGGGGGGACCTATCAGGTAAGTGAAGGGGAGCCTCCCCCATTGTGAGTTTCCCACTAAATGGGCCACTTATATTACCACAGAAACCTGGTTCCTTAGCAGCACAGGCACCCTGAAGGGAGCCCTGTGGTCCACATATGCAGATGAACAAGAGGACAGAAGGTACATGGCTGGATTGGTGAAGGGAGGAGAGGGTGGAGTTGAGGATGGTGGGAGGAGAGGAAGATCGGGCAAGGACCTAAACTCGTTTTGTTTTTATATGAAGAATTCTCAATAAAAACATTCAAAAAAGAATAATTTTATTCTTTCTAGAGGTCAAAATCTACAAAGTTTAGGCAAGTGACTGACCAGAGCCCTGGTGACTTCAGTACCAATGGACTGACCTACGGATGGAGCTAAGTGTCTTATTTCAGCATCTCCCTGGGCCCTTTCTCCTTCTTAACATAAGTCACTTAGGAGTGCTGAGCAGCCTACAGGAGACAGTATCTGAACTTCAAGAAGAGGACTTCTACAGCACCTGTGTCCACAGCTGGTCACTTCCCAAGCCTGCCAATTATAGTCAGTGAGTTTTCTGTTAACTCATAGCCAGTGCCACACAGTATTGCCTAATGTTGCAACTAAAAGTTGGCATATTGACTGTGCTAGCCTGCATGGCCTCGTGCTTGATCTCTGTCCACCCCCCTCCTTCTGAGAAAACTGAAGTTGAATTCAGTCCTGAACCCCAATATCACCAGTCAGAAAAATCTAAGACATAGTGTTGCTAGGTTTTAGCAACCTACACAATAAGTGACTTAAAATACTTTTAAAGTGTGTCAGGATATATCACATCCCTATTATAAATATTTGTTTTCCACATTAATCTACTTCAAGGACATGCAAAAAGCAACATGCAAAAGATGAATTTAAAAGTTGGGCAAAGATGTCCTTTGAAGCAATAGCAAAAAAGTGAAGAAAGAAGAGTGAAAAATAAAGAGAGAATGAAGAAGGAAGAGATGGAGGAAGAGAGGGAAGGGAGGGAGGGAGGGAAAGAGGGAGGGAGGGAGGGAGGGAGGGAGGGAGGGAGGGAGGGAGGGAGGGAGGGAGGGAGGGAGAGTATTCAGCTTATTTGCAGCTTTTCCTCCTTGGAGAATCCAGCAGAATAATAACACCCTCAGTACACCTTTTTTTAAATGAGGGCATCCATATTTCAAGGAAAAAACTCAAATGCTAATGAAATAAATTAAATGCATCTTCTTTTCTGGGTGCCATTTGCAGAGTCAGGATAATGATGAAGGCTGAGGGGTTCATTCACCAAATAGGCTTCCAGGAGAATGTGTACTGGCCACAGTAGGCAGAGCCCCAGGGGCTACAAGGATGAGGCCAACATTCCCAGGATGCTGAGTGCCTTCCTGACAAAGGACAGTGTCTGTTCCACTAAAGACAGACTCCAAGATCACACAAACCTCACAGCTCACACAGCACTCTGATGAGCCTCAGGGATGCTTTTCCTGTGAGCTCCTGTTTGATCTCCACTGTCCCTCTGCATCCCCTAGTGTCCCTCAGGATATCTATCAGTCTCCCACCTTCCCTTTTGGACTTGCAAGAAAAAGACCCTGTAACCCTGCAGCCCAGCAGCCAATGGACATTGCAGTAATCGGTCTTCCAATAACAAAATCCTGAAGTGTTCAAGGAAGTCTCTGACAAGGAAAGAGCAGGGAAACCAGGGGAGGTAGAGCCAAGCTGGCGGCCGCTCAGCTCAGGCAGGCACTGAGCAACTATGGCCCTGTCTGGCACTGGCCCACAAAGAGATTGACAGCATGCCACAGAAAGATGCTACCCTGAATCCAGCTGTGGAGAAACCACACAAATCACCATTATCCAGCCCAGATGGATTTCCTAGGAAAAATCCTGCATCATTCATACCACAGCAGAGAAGTTTGGTGGGACAGTGGGCCAAAGAAAAAAATGACAGGGAATTATGGGATGCCGCAGCTCTCACTGCCTTTAGGCACATGTATGTTCTTTACAGTCATAGGAGAGGATGCTGAGATGGGCGTGGTAGTGCACATCTGGAGTGAGGCAGGAGGATCAGCTCAGCCCAATGTCATCCTGAACTACATAGTGAGTTTCAAGCAAGTCTGGGCTACATGAGATTATTGAGAGAGAGAGAGAGAGAAAAAGAGGAGAGAGAGAATACTTCCCAAAATAATACTGAAGGTGAATGCCATATTTTACTCAATGTTTACCCACTGATAAGTCATCCATGCCCATATTAAGTCATCCAGGCCTTGCCAATGACATCCCACATGAAACTCAGTGGGTCACACATACATAAAGAGACATGAAAGTAAGAGGAAGATTGGCTGGGAAGGAGAAAGTATGAAGAAAGTATGAACTGAGATAGGAGGGAAGATGGTATTGGGTAGTAAGTGGTAGAAACATTATGTATGGAAGTGACAAAGAATTAAAAAGAGAAAAGTAATGAGTCCTAAGTGACTTGAGGCCAGGATTACAACACACCTCTGTGCTTAAGTTGCATTTCATGATCATGTGGACAAACATTTGGTGATACTTGTTTGGAGGTGGAAAGAGCTGAGAGCTCTCACCGGCTCCAAATACCAACATTCATCAATAGACTGATATTAGCTCTTCAGTTTCTCCATCTATAAAGTAATAAGGATGATAGCATTATTACCTTGATGCACTATGTGAGAGCTCACTGTGTTTACAGATGGGAGAAGGTAAGAAGTGTGTAAATGGGAGAATGTAGAAGGGATGAACAAAACAATATTCCATTCCAAAGCCAAAGCACTTTGCTCTCTGAGTAAGCAAAGTTGTGCTCACTCCAATTCTGAAGCCATATTCACCAGGATGTAATAGTGGTCAGCCAAAATTCAGATTCCCTAGAATCAACAACTTGGACACTGTCCAAGCAAGACTGTCCTGGTGGACTACGTTAGAGATTTGTGACTAATGGAAAGTTACTCTACAGAAACAGAGACAGTCTGAAGAATTTTGAGAGGATATAGTGTTGGCTGTGGTCCTCCCCTAAAGGCCGTTGGTCAACAGTGTGCACAGCTCTACAAAAAGAGACCATCAGGAAAGAAAATGTCAGATGAATATTCACGATCTTGTACTCTTCCAGGAATTGCAAATGTTTTGCATGTTTCGGCTAATAATTCATCAGAATGGAATCTGTTGGACACCTCGGGGCCTATTTCACTGCTCTCTCCTGTCTGACTCCATCTCTTCGTAGTAAATATTTAATATTTAGATCTTTTTCACTCAGTTGCATCTGGTATCTTGCTCCCCATGTGCTGGAGCTGATCGGATTAGCGTAGCTGGTCCTACACCTGTAATGCTTGGCTATTTTGTTGCACTTGTAGAATACAAGTCATTGACTTTGTCTTCATCATAGTCACATTGGATGTGACTTCAAATGAAACTTGATCAGTGTGGTTTTAGAGAATGGGAAAGTGAATGAGACCCTACAGGTGGCTTTATAGACAGAGGAGGAACGATGCCATAACTACGGCTTCAGCACAACTTGAGACTTCTGTTGCTTCTAAGGGATATTAAGCACATTGTTTCCCTAAATACCAAAGGTTCCGTCCAGGATGTGGAATAAAAATATTAATTTTGACACAGTTATGATGATATGAGAGTAATTAGTTTCTCCAAGTAGAAGATATAACATCATATTTGAGAGATAAGGGTGTCCCTGCCTTTGCAGAGGTTTGGACAAGGCCAAGAAGAAATAGTAGTTGACTGAGCTCTGGTTAAGAGGACAGGAGATTATCTGATTGACAGGGAGACCCAGCCTCTGGTGGGTGGGGTAGTCTCTGAGCAGGTGAATAAGATGGAAGAAGCTGATTAGGGAAGTTGACATCCTTTGATAAGGATTGCTTCTTTCTCAGCAGTCCTGAGACTAGTGATAGGGATATGGTGTGGCCAGTTCCCTTAGTCACTGTTGCTGTTGTGTACTCTCCTTGCCAGGTGGATTAAGAACTGTAACAGGTCAAAGAGAGAATAAGACCTTTTGTTCCCTTATAAGCTGCTTGGTCAAGAATTTACCAACAACATACAGAATAGCTGCAACAGCAATACTCTTTTTTTATTTTGAGAAAGTAACTCACTGAGCTGACACTTTGGCCTTGAACTCACTACAATGCCCAGGATGATGATGAACTTTCATCCTTCTTAGCCTCCTGCATAGCTTCACTGCAAGTGTGTGCCACCAGCGCCTTCGATCTGCCTGCTCTTGAAGGGGGTTTGGCTCTTCTCTTCCTAGAGATTGTCAACCACGTCTCCTAGGGCCATGCGAGACTGTTGGGATGTTTTCTGTTGCTTGCCTTCCTCCTTGCAGCTTCTCATTTCCAGCCTCCAAAGCAGCCATTCATCTTGATACAGCATAGTTATATGTCTCTTATTGCTTTTTCTCCTTTCACTCTTGACCTGTGACTCCACTTCTACAACCAAGATGGAGCCCAGGAGACTGGTATTTGCATTACTCAGTTTCTCCCCCAGAAGATAATCCTGCCTCCCAGTTTTTAAGCTACTTTCTTAACCCTAAATGAATATCAGTATAAGAAAGATACAATGCAACCTGCTGGTTGAGAGAAGACCGCTTCCAGGTTATCACAGGATATAAGATGAGGAGGCAGTTAGAGAGACAGAGGGTGTTTGAGCTGTTCTTTGGAGAACACATGCAAATTCTATGCACATGTTTTCCAACGATGTCATTTCCAGCAGAAAGACTAATGGGACCAAAGACAGTGTCAGAAATACATGACTGTGTGAAGAGCTAGTGATGAGAGTCACGTGTCAGCTGCAGCACATGGAGTGGGTGAAAGCAAGGGGGATGTAGATGCGAAAGCACAGTGCGGTAACATGTGGGGAGCGCCTGGATATCATACTGAGCAATTTATACTACTTTGTACTGAGCATAAAGATTTGAAAACCTGGAGTGAAATTGTCCAGATAGGCTTGAGTACTCTAGGGCTTAGTCTAGATGATCCCTAAAGTTTCATCCAAATTCAGATCCTTGGTCCCAAAACCAGAGCTGTGGGTGTGGAGAGAGCTCTGAGGGTTTTAAAGCAAGCAGACAGGACAAGGAGCTGAACTAGAGACAGTTCTCAGAAAACCACAGCAACACAGAACATGGGTTAATAAGAAACTGATTTAAGCGGCTGGGAAGGTGATTCAGTCAATAAAGTGCCACCACGCATGAGAGTCCAAGTTTCATCCCCAAGCACCCACATAAAAACCTCAGTGTAGTAAACCGGGCCAAGAGCCTACAGAAAGGGATGCAATAGGCCCAAGGAGCGGGAACATATTGTTCAACTGTATTTTTTGTTTAAGTGTATTATGTCAAACTGCTATCTAAATACTTATCATTACACCCAGAGATCTGAACAGCTCACTTCCTAACCCAGAAACTTCCTCATTTAATGGAGATCCACAACAGGCCAAAATACAGAGAATAAATGACTGTGGACCACTTAGCCCTACATATATTATCTAAAGCACCACCCAATGGTTCCAGGAACCACAAGGTAAAGGGGTGGTAAGAACAAAAGAACCAGAGAGTAGAGAGGGATGTTGTCAGATAGCATCATCTAGATACAAATGAGTCATCAGACTATGAAGTCACTTCAGCCTTGTCTAGTTCCTAAATCGAAGTGGCAATGCTTCAAGTTTTTCCCCATTGAGTAAAATCCTTGCTGTTCGTTTGTTGTATACAGCTTGGCAGAATCAATATCATAAAAATGACCATCCTACCAAAGGCAATATACAGATTCAATGCTATACCAATCAAAATCCCAAAGCAGTTCTTTAAAGAAATTGACCAAACAGTCTCAAAATTCATATGGAGGCACAAAAGACCCAGGATAGCAAAAACAATCCTGAGTACCAAAAACACTGCTGGAGGTATCACCATACCAAACCTTAATCTATACTACAAATCCATAGTTATAAAAACAGCCTGGTACTGGCTCCAAAATAGACACACAGACCAATGGATAAGTGTTGAAGACCCAGATATAAGCTCACACAATTATAGCATTTTGATCTTTGACAAAGGGGCCCAAAAATCCCAATAAAAAAAAAAAAACAGCATCTTCAACAAATGGTGCTGGCAAAACTGGTTGTCCACATGCAGAAGATTAAAACTCGACACTCAACAGATATGATCTTATGAAGTTAAAGAGCTTCTGTTCAGATGAAGAGATAGCACAAGCAAGACCATGTTCATAGCAGCACTGTTTAGGATAGCAAAGTCATGGAATCAACCCAAATGTCCAACAGTGGATGAGTGGATAAGGAAACTGTGGTACATTTATACAATGGAGTACTACTCAGCCATCAAAAATGATGAATTACTGGAATTTGCCGGGAAATGGATGTCATTAGAAACAATTATATTGAGTGAAGTATCCCAGACACAGAAAATTAAGCACCGTATATACTCCCTAATAGGTGGATCCTAGTACCAAATCCACTTAGAGACATACTCAAAGATGGATCTCGTAATACCTACAGTAATTGCAAAGATTATAGACGAGAGGGAAGGGGAAGGAGGGCCCTGCCAGCAATGGGGAGAGAGGGGATCGTGCTACAGAGGAAAAAATAGGCCACCATCAAGGACTGCAAGTAAGTAATGAGATATCTAGTTAAACTCATAGACTTTCCTTCCTGGTCACTTTTAACTGTCGGTGTGTGATCTCACCAGAAAGGGAAGGCATACAGTCTGGAGGATAGAAGGTAACTATTTTGCAAATGGGAGACTGACCTCCCTACTCACTGCAGTCTCCTACTCTTACTCCATCTACCTTTGAATCTGCTCTTATAATAAGACTCTATTTTAACAGCCTTTTATCTCTGGCCAAGGGGTAATATCCAATACCCATCAGGCTGGAGCTAAGGGTGGTGCAGAACCAGCAAAACTGAAAAAAAAAAAATCAACAAATCACAATTCAGAACATCAGAGATTCTATATCAACCACCTGGAACCAGGCCAGTTTAATCTCTCCCTATCCTGAAGTTCAGGGAAATTTGCGGAAGAGGGGGCGATAAGATTGTAAGAGCCAAAATATGGGGAGGAGTTACGACATGCAAGATACTCCACACAAGTTAGGGCTGAAGTAATAATAATAGGACTTTGCATGACCTGCACAATGACCAACGTATCACTGACCCCCCAAAGTCTAGCATGGATCACAGGCACTAGGATACTTAGAGGCAAGGGATTAACAGCCACAATAGTGTTCCCATACTAAAGGGGAACACAAAAAGTACTCTAGGCAATGCTACTGAGTCCTTATACCTCATCAGAGAGGAGGACCCAGAGGGAAGTTTGACATGCACACTGAAAGATGCTCTAGGGATGGGGGGGACAATGGGAGAAAGGGAAGAGGGTAAAGGAAGGGGAAAAGGGGGGAGGGAGCAAGGGGATCCAGGGAGGGGTGGAGGGAGGGAGGGGAATGGGGTACCTATCAAGCTTGTATGAGTGGAAAAAGTAAATAAATATTTAAAAAAAGAAAGAAAAAAAATGAACTCACTTCAGCCATGTCTTCTTCCACAAGACCTGCAACAATTCACCAAGCAAGAAGGAAAACCACATGTGGCACCATACCTCCTCAGTGACCCTGAGTGTACATGCTGGATAGGAAGAGGAGCTCCTTTCCTTAATGGAGTCCCCATCCATACAAGATCCATGCCCCAACAAGTGCTCAGACACAAACCAGCACAGACAATCAAGATGACATCAGTGGACCATGTGCTCAAGAAGAACCTGATTGGTGAAAAAGGTTTTCATCAGAAGAGGGATGAGATTGGGTAATGTGGGGTGAAAATGATTTAAATTCATTGCATTCATGAATGAGACTGTAATAAAAATTTTTAAAAGCTGGTTGAGATAAAACAGCTTTATAATATCAGTTTTGGAAGGCTGAAATAAGAGAAACCTGAGGATTTCTGGCCAGCCAATCCAGCCAAATCAGTGAGTGTCAAATCCTAAGGGCAGATGCTGTGTCAAAAAATAAGGTGGACAACTTTTAAGAAATGCTAGCCACAGTTGACCTACACACACACACACACACACACACACACTCACACACACATGCACTTACACACACACACACACAGTACAAATCACACACAGCACATGCATACATACTACACGTAGCAACGCATATCACACATACAATATACAGCACACATAAGCAATATACACATCTCACATACACATGCACACAGGTACCCCAGTCAAATGGTGCTCTATTGTCAAAGCAAGACATTTGAAGTGGCTAAAATTATTTTTTCACCATCCATCTATGGCTTGTTGGTTGGGTTCTTACAATGAAATTACAGATTGACCAAAGAAAATAAGCAGACTTCATGTGCATATATATTCATATGTAGATAACATAATATAATGTGTACATGTAAAAATTTGTGTAGATATGTATATATTCAAAAGACATCTATACATGCCATTGCTCATAAAAAAATACTTGAGGGAAATAACGTAAAGGGAAGAAGAGTTTATTCTGGTTCACATTTGCAGAGTTTCTGGTCCCTGGTCAATTGAAGCCACATGTCAGAACATGAAATAGGGCAGAATAATATAGAAGTTGGAGCTTATGAGAGAGAGCTTTTTTTGCCACATATTGGCCAAGGAGACAAGAGTGGAAGGATGAAAGTGCCAGTGGAGATATACTTTTCAGTGATACACCCCTGAAGAACTACTTCCCCCAAATAGGACCCACCTTCCACAACCCCACTACCTCCAAATAGTCCATTCATGCTTTGAGTCTACTGGTGAACATCGATTAGGCCAATCTCAGGACGCCGCTGTTGCTGGGAATGCCCTCACAGGCACACTCAGAAGTGCACTTTGCTAATCTGCCAGGTGTCTCAATGCAACCAGGCTGACAAACAACTTTAACTCTCCTACTAAGGTGATGAATGATTCTCAAAAAAGATGGTTTAAAATTCATATCATTTTCAACAGTAACAAAAAAGAAAAATTTTAAAGAAGTAATAAAGAGCTAAGCCTCTGCCTCACCAGCAGAAGGACCTGAGTTCAAATCCCAGATCCCACAAAAAACCACCAGGCAGAAATAGCAAAGGCATTTACTTCTGGCCCTGGAGAAAGAGCTTGGGAAACCCCAGAGCAAAGTCAAAAGAAAGTAGAATAATCCAGGATGATTCCCTATGGAGGACCCATGGGCCTCCATTGACACACATACCATGTACACACACACACACACACACACACACACACACACACACACATGCATGCACACACACAGAGTAAATAAATAAAATATATTTTTAAAAAGTTTGCTAAAGACCTATAATTTATCTCTATGACATCAGTGGGCAATCAATCATTTCATTGCAGTAAGTCTTAGGGACCATGACAGCTATCTAGAATCAGCCAAGTTTCCTCCAGGAAATGTTACACACCATCAGGCAGTTAGACAGGGTTTCTATGCCAATGAGACGCAATTGTGGCAACTTGAAAAGTAAGAGTTACTTTTTGGGCACATAACAGCAAATGCAAGCTCTAAGCATGCCCATGAGACTTGTGAGCTGTCTAGTGTATGACGAAAACCCAGCCACAGTGAGCGGGTGGATAAGATGGCGAGAGCTGGCTCAGTATTGAAGCATATGTACGCTGGCAAGCAAGAAAGTATTGCCTTTCTCTCAGAAATTCCTGTGGATATGGCATGGTCATCTTGCTGATGGCCTGTATGTAACAGTTACTCTTAACTATTGCTGTGTAAGAACACTTAAAGTCAATCAACTTAAGGGAGAAAGGGAGGTTTATTCAGCTTATGGTTCCAGAGGGAAGGTACAGACTCTCAAAGCAGAGGTGGCATGCCTGGCTGGCCAAAGCTGGAGGAGGCTAAGTTACCACAGACATCTTGGAAGCTGAGAGCTGCAGACTGCTTGCAGCAAAGGCAGACTTCTCCTGGAGGTAGGGTGGGACTAATCCACCTCAAGGCCCACCCCTTATGACTGCCTTCCTCCAGCAAGGCTCCACCTCTCAAGGTACCATGACCTTGCCAAACACATGAGACTGTGGGGGACACATTTCAAACCATGACACTGTGTCTGAGAATCATAAACTGCCATAAATCCCCTATTCCTCTAAGATGCCTAATTTCAGGTAGTCATGTCGACCACAGGAAGAGAAACTGAAGCAGTCGCTAAAGGGGTTATTCAGAGATGAGTGGCAGGGCTAGAGGGAAGATATGCCAAAGCTCTGATTCCCAGTGTCCAAGAAGGAGACATATTGGACATAGGGTCTTTACAAGTAATGACAATAGAATTGGTCATTATGGTATCCCCCATTAAATGAGATCAGTACCTTCTTCAGAGGGGAAGATTAGAACATAGGTACACAAAGGAATGAGGTAAAGACATAAGAGAGAGATCCCCCTCTAAAAGTCATGGGGGAAAGACCTCAGGAAAACATTGAACCTCCTAAAACCTTGACCTCCACCTTCAGAGCTGGTAGACAAGGGATTGGGAACAAGTTCAATTGGTAAAACACCTGCCTTACAAATCAAACAACCTGTGATTCCCAGAACCCACAAAAACAAGAGTCAGGCACGGCAGCAGGTGCCTGCAATCTCAGCTCTGGAGAAGGGGCAACAGGTGGGGTCAGAGTCTCGGTGGTAAGGCAGACTAGCCTAGGGAGAGCCCCAGGCCAGTAAGAGACCCTGTTTCAAAAAGGAAAAGGTGGGGCTGGAGAGATGGCTCAGGGGTTAAGACTCTGCCTGGCAAGCAAAAGGTCCTGAGTTCAGGTGTCAGGCACCAAGTTAAAGAAATCATCAGGTGGAAATGGCAGTGGCCTGAATGTCTGGCCCCGGGTGGGTAGAACTCTGGGAAATCCCAGAACCAAGAAAAAAGGAGATAGAAGCAAAGTCACCCTTGGGCTTCCACAGAGACACACAGTGTCCTCTGAGATATATATATATATATATATATATATATATATATATCTCAAATAACAATAATTTACAAAAGAGGAAAAGGTGGACAACTCCTGAAAAGCAACATCTGAGGTAGTTCTACAGTATCCAATGCATGCACACACACCCTCAAACATATACACAATTGTAAGACAATACTTTACTATTATTTGAGACACCTAGATTGCCTTACAAAGGTGGGTTACCAGAATCACCTCCTTGTCTTATAGTCCCATCTGAACATCAACTCTTCTAACATTCTTAGTTTCATATTCCCACTAATGTGATGAATACATGATCCAAACAGCAAAGGAGAACAGAATTACAGTTTGTCACCACACAGGAAAGTGACACCAGAATCAAGAGCCACACCGTGTCCACAGGAGAAGCTGACAGAAGGTTCTACTTACTAGGTTGACAGTCTGCCATTTTTCCAACTGGTTCTGTCTCTGTCTTATCCTCCTGCTCAGGGAATGAGATCCCCCCGCACACTATGGGCTGGATCTTCCACATTAATTAGAAAATCTCCTACAGGCATCCTCAGAATCTTGCCTTAACTAAATAATTCTTCACATCTGTGCTTAACAGTTTCATTATTGATTGTCAAGTTGACACCTAAAACTGCCACGCTTTCCAGCTGTGGAAACTCCATTCCCATCATTATGAATCTCAGATTACAAATAGTTTATACCTTTATGTGACAATTGGCACATTTTTGACACTGATTAATACAAGTGCACACACACACACACACACACACACACACACACACACACACACGCACACACACACTAGAATTTAAGCTTGGCTAAAAACAAAGACTAGTCTAAATTGTCACCATATGAGCAGGATCCTATCCCAGCGCCTGTTACATAATAGTCACAATAACAACTTGAAAAATTTGCTCCATGAATAAAAACAAAGTACTTTTCAAATGGAAAGAGGTTTGACCTTGCAAATACCTACAATAATCCTATTCTCTTACTGATACCTGAATAAGAAAATACTTTCTTTTTTATTTTTATTTTATCTAAATAAGAAAACACTTTATTAGTTATAAATTTCCTAAGGTCTCCTTTCTATGTGTGAGTGAATGTGTGTGAGTGTGTGTGTGTGTGTGTGTGTGTGTGTGTGTGTGTGTGTGTGTTATCAGAGGGTACTTGAGTATTGAGTTTATGGAGGTCCAAAGGTAACATCAGGAATCACCCTGGATTGTTCTCTCTTCTTTTTGCTTTGCTCTGGAGTTCCCAGGCTGCCACCATTTCTGACAAGCATTTTAATCTGGGATCTGAACGCAAGTCCTTTTGCTTGTGAGGCAAAGACTTTAACTTTAAGCCATCTCCCCAGCCCTAATTTCCCATGGTCTTGTTTGATGTCATTGAGTCCACCAGTATCAGCCAGGCACTCTTCAACCTTCCTCAAGTTGAGCTCTGCTGCGGACTTCTATCTCAGTGTCTAAGAATGGCAGCCTTGCCCTTCCCTGTTCAGTGGTTCAGATCAGAACTCATACTTCATTTTCATACCCACAATTAGAAAGATTCATCTTCTAGAAGAAAGCTAAATTGTTCATTTGTGTTAATTTAGCACTTGGGACCAATAACCTCATGGAGAGAAAGCAAAGCTACATCTTGTCTTTTCAGAATGAGCCCTCAGCTGCTGTTTTCAGAACGATCCTATGCCTTTGGGATCCTGTCTTGGTATCTATTGTAAAAACAGACAAGTTTTAGAAAAGCAAACCTTCCCAAGTAGACATATTTTATATGCTTTTAAAAAATATTTTATTTATCTACTGTGTGTGTGTGTGTGTGTGTGTGTGTGTGTGTGTGTGTGTGTGTGTGTGTGAGAGGGCACTGTGTGTCCTTATGGAGAATCAAGAGTGAATCATCCTGGATGGCTTTTACCTCCTTCTTGCTTCGCTCTAGGATTTCCCAGGCTCCACCCACCAGGGCTAAAAGAGCAAGCAGACACCATTTCCACCTGGAATTTTTATGTGGGACCTGGGATCCAAATTCAGGACCTTCTGCTTGTGAGGCAGAGTTAACCCTTGAGCCATCTCGCCAGCCCTTATATGCTCTTTTTAACTTTGAAATCTTGGGACCAAATGGACAAAATTGTATGAATGGGTGGATAGAAAGAGATGACATATACGTGGTAGATAGATGAATAAGAGACCGATGATAGATAGATAGATAGATAGATAGATAGATAGATAGATAGATAGATAGATAGACAGACAGATGACAGATGATAGAAAGATGACAGATAGATGACAGAAAGATATATAATAGAAGACAGATGAGGGAGATTAAAAATAGATGATGGGCAGATGATATGTAAAATATAGAGACAGACAGACAGACAGACAGATAGAGAGAGAGAGAGAGAGAGAGAGAGAGAGAGATAGAAACTTTCATTTGGTTCTAAGACAAATTTATTTTAATTAATATAACTCACTGAATCATATCCATAAACAGAGGAGGGTAGGTACACACATTAAACACATGATGAATGCATATATAGAAATAGTCCAGTGAAAACCATTAATTTACAATTCTAATATGTGTTAGTAATCACAGTTTTTAAAAGTATAGAAGACAGGCATCACCTGTTTTCATTCATTCATTCATTCATTAATCTAATATTTGGGTAAGAATAGACTTCCATACATTGTTTTAAAAAAACTATCCATTTTGAAGCCTTTGAAGGGTTGCATTCAAAGTTCAAGGGTATAAGCACTCACAGCATTGTTTGAAATCTTGTCCCAGATTTCATGTGAAAAGACACTTAAATTTGCCTGTACCTGATCATGTTACTTTCTCATAATTTTCCACCTTTACTATTGTTTTCAACTTTTAAAGCTCAAAACAACCTTTCCTGGGTTTGCTTTATATAAAGTGCAGATCTTTATTCTCAGTGAAAATGATCTCCTTTCCACAGTTAAGCACATGAGTTTTTGTTTTTTTCTGAAGTCGCAGAAAACTGAACTTTAGGATTTGGAATTATATTATACTGTAATTGAGATGAAGGAAAGAAAGAAAATAAAGAGGGAGACAGAGTAAGAAAAGGAGAAAGAGTGGGGGAGGAAGAGAAAAAGAAAAGAGGAAAAAAGGAAAGACAGAACTAAGGAAAAAATAATGGAACAAAGGAAGGGAGAGAATAAGAAAGGGAAGGAAGGAAGGAAGGAAGGAAGGAAGGAAGGAAGGAAGGAAGGAAGGAAGGAAGGAAGGAAGGAAGGAAGGAAGGAAGGAAGGAAGGAAGGAAGGAAGGAAGGAAGGAAGGAAGGAAGGAAGGAAGGAAGGAAGGAAGGGATTCCAAGTCCTGAAATACAAATACTGAATCTATAAAAAATTCATGGCACACACTCAATAGTGGATATGAAATTCTCACTGTGCTCTCAGAATCTATAAACGGCTGCTAGTTCTGAATATTTTCAACCAGTGATACAATCCCAGGACAGTGCCCATGAGGCAAGGCACATCTCCTCAGCCTCACGCACAGCACACTGGGAGGCAGCATCAGCCTGGTGCACTCTGGTGGTGGCCGTAGAGGATGCCATCTATGAACAGACAGCACAAAGAAACTTCTTCCTTGTCTGGAGTCACAAGGAGCTTCCCATTGGGAACAAGTACCCAACAGGAACAATGAAAACTGACTACAACCCTCGAATTGAATCAAATTCTACACTGATTCCAGTGCACCAGATTTTAAATTCTGTCAACTCTACACACACACACACACACACACACACACACACACACACACACACACACACACACATCCTTGTCAGATTCCTCTTGGAAGAGTATTTGCCTAGAAGTGATTACAACCAAGCCCCTAAGACTCAAGGATTCAGCAATCAGTGCCAGGCGAGGCTGCATGTCATCTGGCATCAATTGGCCTGATGAGTCCTTTACATAATGTGAATCACCGTCTAATTGTGGGTCTGATTGCACCTACCATCATCCTCAGCATGCTCCGAGCTCCCCCTCACTGGGGGAGCAGGGAGTGAGAAGAAAATTACAAAGCATTCAACTTTCCTTCATCATCAAAGGGGAAGGGAGCTGCCCCACATGCCAAGTGGCCATGAGACTAAAGAAGGAGGCAGCCTGGACAGTTGAACCAGATGGGTAAGACACAGCACGATGCAGGTTCAAAGTCACAGGAAGTACACTTAGCTTTCCATTCATCCACAACCTTTGCAGACACCAATACATGCTAAATGAGATGATAGAAAAAGAAAATCCTAGATATCAACATCTAGCCTACTAAAGTCAAGCCATGCAAGATCACACCCTGCTTGGGGGATTCTGAACGGGTGCCCACACCTCACCCGTGTGGTGTGGTCTAGATAACATGAGATTTATTATTATTATTATTATTTCTGCTCATACAAACTTAATAGGTACACCGGTTCACTCCCTCCCTCCTCCTCCCCCCATCCCTCTGCTCACCCTCCCCTCACTCCTCCCTCCCCATCCCCCAATGCCTCCCCTCCCCCAATCCCCTGAGAATCCTTTAATGTGCATGCCAAACTCTCCTCTGAATCCTCCTCTCCGATGACATATAGGGACCCAGCGGCATTTCCCTAAACCCTTTCCTTTGTTCCTCTTAAGCATAGGAACACTATTTTGGCTGTCAATCCCTTGCTTCCAAGGATCTTGGTGCCTTTAGCAAATGCTAGACTTTGTGGGGTCGATAGTGTGTTGGACATTGCGCAGGGCATGCAAAGTCCAATTATGATTGCTTCGGCCCTAACTTGTGTGGAGTATCTTGCATATCATTGCTCCTCCCATCCTTGTGCTCTTACACTCTTACCGCCCCCTCTTCCGCAAATGTCCCTGAGATTCAGGATGGGGAGAGATTAGGCTGGCCTAGTTCTAGGTGGTTGATATAGAGTCTCTGAAGTTCTGGATTGTGGTTTGTTGATTTTCTTTTGCGGTTTTGCTGCTCCTGCAATGCCCTTCACTCCATCCTAATGGGTATTGGATGTCACCCCCTGGCCAGAGATAAAAAGCTGTTAAACTAGAGTCTTGTTATAAGAGTATATTCAAAGGTAGGTGTAATAAAAGTAGGAATCCACAGTGAGGGAGGGGTCAATCACCCATCTGCAAAATGGTTACTTATTATCTGCCAGACTATATGCCCTCCCCTTCTGGTGAGATCACACCCCCTCCTTTGTAAATGATCAGGAGTGAAAAGTCTGTGAACTTAACCAGAGGAGAGAGAGAACCAAGTTACAGCAGAGAAAATAGGCCTCCATCAAGGACTGCAAGTAAATGAGATTTTGATGTGCTTTTAATTCTTTTGTTGTTTGACATTTTCAGGCATGTTTTAAATTTTTTAATTATAATTTGTATTTATTTTTGACAACTTTGTATGTGCATGCAAAGTGTCTGGATCTTCACCTCACTGCTTCCCACTTCCTCTAGTCCTCACCCCCAACGTGTCCCTTTTCCCACCCTACACCCTGAAGTAACCTACTGAATCCATTAGCGCTGTCCACATGTGCATGGGTGCTGGGATTTTACATTTTGATTTTGCAATAACAGTTGTCAACTTTGGCTAAACTACTTAGCCCACATCAAACTTCATTCACTCATCAGGTCAGGTCTTTTAAATCAAGTCAGTACATGCAGGTAGTTATATCTCCATTTCATACATTTATGAGATGAATTTCAGTCCCCCATTCCTTCTCTTACCCCCTCCCTTTCCCACTGAAGCCCTTCTTCCCAACAGGTCCCCCCCCCCTATTTTCATGTTTTCTTTATGTGTGCCACCCATTGAGTTTCATAAACATTCCTTGCAGGAGGGTGGGTGAGGTTACTGATTAGAGCATAGGGCACCTTATCTGGGGCTTCACAACAGAAAACAACATCCCTTCCCCCACCAGCCCTGACATTTTGTTGTTGTTGTTGTTGTTGTTGTTGTGATTAAAGGTGGTTTTAAAAAAATAGTGTAATAAAAATTTTATTTAAAAATATTTAGTTCAGGGATTGAAAATATTGCTTAGGGATGAAAGTCATTGCTTCAAAAGTAAAAGGATCTGAGTTCTGACCCTCAGTCCCAAGTAAAAATGCCACGCAGACATGACAGTGACTGGTATTCAGGTGCTGGAAGGCAGAGCCTAGGAAACCCAAGAATGAAGTAATAAAGATATAAAGCAACTTGGGTTGATTTCCAATGTTACCCTTCTATAGCATACACACTCCAGTGCCCACTTCTACACACAATAACACACACACATTCAAATAGTTTAGCTATGTCTTTTGGCTCTATACTTGGGGAAAGAAAATTGAAATAAGATAAACAAGCCACATATAGTCTAAATAAAATGAGATGAATTCTCTTCATCTCTAATTTTAGGAAAATATGGTTGGGTATTCATTAGTATTCTCTAAAGGAACAGAAACAATAGAACCAATAGATAGATAGATAGATAGATAGATAGATAGATAGATAGATAGATAGATAGATAGAGTTATATTTCCATATATATCAATGGTATAAATATATATATATACATATATATGGAATTTATTGGTTTGACTTACAAGATAAAACCCAAGTATCCAGCAGCAGCTGTCTGTAGCTGCTCAGTTCAGGCAATATCTCAGCAATCCTCATCTGGGGACAAAGGCCGGAGGAGTCCTGGGAAGTCTCCCAGCACTTCCACTCTGGTGCTGAAAAGTGAAAACTTCCTGAAGAGTCTGGAACCTCAGTCACTCCAGAGGGTCAAAGAAGCCGGGCTCCAACATCAGTGAAGAACCAATGAAGGGCGGCAGCAGCGAAACTGAGCCTAAGGCTAGGCAGAAGTTCCCCCCCTTGTACCTCCTTGTACCTGGTCTACCACCCACTGTGGACTGGGTCATCTACATCAATTAACAATCTCCTGCACGCTTGCTGAAGCCTTAACTCGGCTACTAATTCTTTACATATGTGTCTAGAGCGCAATTCTTTGAATATCAAGGTGACACCTGCAGCTAACGACCCCTAGGTCGCTTCACTTTAATTATTTAATACCAGAGGGAAAAAATTAACAGATTTGCTTTTAAAAAACATACCTGCCAAAATTGAGGAAGCTTTTTTTTTAACTAAGAAAAACATCTCAGCACAGAGTTGCAAGCAGACTGAGAAAATCTGGAAATTTTTGTTGTTATTTTCTCTTTTCAGGCCCAAACATCACGAGCCTTGTATTTTTTCAGAAGAAAAAAGGAGCTAAAGGGATGGAGCAATGTTTGAAATAGCACACAATGGCTTTCATGCAGGCAATGGTCACCCACAATTCTTTTTTCTTCATATTCTTGGGCACTTTCATGCATAAATACAATGAATCTGTGTGTTTTTATCCTTTCCTACCCAATTCTTTCCCCCTTCCTGCCCCACTGCATACTTCCTCCTTCTCAGCCAGTCTTCCTTTTTTCACATCTTTTTTCATGTATGACTCAACCAACCAATCAATGCAATGTGTCCCCCAACCTCTTCGCCTGTTCAGTCACCCACCATGGTTTCATCTTTCCACTCACAGTCCTCACACTTGCCTATGTATGGAGAGGGTCTGGACAGTGTAAAAGGGAGAAAGCCAGGACTCTGTCTTCTCTGCTTTCCTCCCTGCCCTAACGTGATCTGCCCTGCTCTGCCATGCCTGCCCCATAGTGTCCTCTGAACAAAGAGTAAAGATAGTTTGCCCTCCCTTAAAAGGTAACTAGTAAAATTAACTGTTTAAGCAAATTTCAAGTGAACAACACGGTGTATTAACTCTGAGTCTCTGTACTTTAAATGGCTACAGCTAACTGGAAGTCGGTGTTCTGATAAATGACACAGCTGAAAGCAAAGAAAGCAACCAGAATCACCAGTGCCACTCATCCTCGGCAAGTACGGAGCCAGGTCTCAAATGCAACTCTAATCCACAGCCGCTGAGCCCGGACAAGCACACCTGTGATGTGTCGACGAGGGCTTTTCCAGAGAAGATCGGTAGGTAAAAGGTGGGCAGCACCAGCCCATGGGCAGAGGGTCTGGACAGTCTAAAAGGGAGAAAGCCAGGACTCTGTCTTCTCTGCTTCCCTTCCTGCTCTAACGCGATCTGCCCTGCTCTGCCATGCCTGCCCCATAGTGTTCCTCTGAACAAAAAGTAAAGGTAGTTTGCCCTCCCTTAAAAGGTAACTAGTAAAATTAAAGATGAGCCAAGACTCTAAACTATGGTGCCTCATGCACCTTCAAAAATTGTTCAACTTTTAATCTGACAATTGTTATTGCTATGAGACATTGGGTGACTATACCTGTTCGGTTTACTATTCTACATATAACTGTATTTTCTCCCCCCCAAATTAACAATGATGTAAATGCATTGCGCAAATAACAAAAAAAGTCCAACTTCGTAGATACTTATTTAATTAATTAAAGTGACTGTGTATGCTAGTTAGATGCAAGCGTCAACTTGACAGCTGAAGACTGGAGTCTCGGACAGATCTGTGAAGAGGTGAGAGTTAAGGCAAGCCCCGAGCAAACCTGTGGGTGACGATCTCACTCACCTGGAAATGCCTAGCCCCTAGTGGGCAGGACCGCTTCCTGGGCAGGCAGATAATATCTAGAGAGCAGCTTCAATGCTTTGGCATATTTTGGGCATACTTTGGCATGCAGATGCTCTGGCACAAGAGAAAGTTAGCAGTTCCTGTGGATGTGGTGTGGGCAGTACCCTCCGCTCCTGATGAGGCTGTGAGCTCTCCTGCCATGTGGACTATGATCTGTCACTGAGAATCATAGGCAAAAAGCAGAACCTATGTGTCCCTAAGTTGCTTATTCATGTATTTATCAGCAACACAAAGAGAAACTATAACACTGGGATCCAGCTCTTTAGATCTTTCAAGTCTCTCAGAATACAGTCAACATATGTCATATGCTTATGTTTTCATAGAAATTTACTAAAAAGCAGAATGGCATACCATGATATATATTAAAGTAAGAACTCTCTCTGTATGTATGTATATATATAATATATATAATCAATATTAATCTGTTCAAATATGTAACAAAATACCAGACCGAGTGGTTAAAATAGACATTTATAGTCATATGATGATATTTTGGTCTATAACAGGCCACATATACAGCACTGATCCCATAGTATTATGTTGCCTAGCAATGTGAATAGAAAAGAAAGATGAGGTGAAGGGTCCCACCAAGGCATATACCTAGCAAGACATCTTCTATTAGATCTTAAACTCCACAAATGTTTGCTGTGGCTCGAAGTTACAAACTCTGGGGGAGCCAAGGCATCCTAACTAGCTCTTAAAATGAAGGCAGTGTCCCCACCTTAGAGAAACACCTCCCATGACATCTGATAATTCTTCAGGTTAATCTGTTCTTCATGAGAAGAACAAAACACGTCTGTAGATGAACAGCTCTCTGTATCCCTCCTATAGGATCCCACAGGTCTATTGGCCATCTTTTGTTTGTTCTCCTTTCTCTCTTCCCTCTTGTTCTTAGTGTCCTATTAGCATCATCCCAGCTGTGGCCCAGTCTGTCAGCACGACTGACTAGGCCTATGCCAATCACTTCAACGAGTAAATTACTTAGGCCCACCTTAGCCTTAGTGTTGATTTACAACTAAGCTTTCTCATGTTTTGCAACAGATATGCCTTTCAATCTCTCTCTTTCTCTCTCTCTCTCTCATAATCTTCCAGCATTTTACGTATAGATCTCCTTAGCCAAGTATCCACATTCATTACAAGTTCTACCTTCCACAAAATATTACAACATAGTTTAGTCAAATTACTCATTACTAGACAGTTGTTCCCCTAGTTTCCAATAACCTACTCCTCATTACCTTCTGGAATGATATTTCTTCCAACATCTTGTTCACACTAATTCATATTCTCTAAGATGATTGAAGCTTCATGTCTGCTTTTCTTCCTTTCCTTCTGAGGTTTATCTTTGATAATCATATCTCTACCAACAATCCTTTCATAGGAATCTCAGCCTCTGTACCTTAAAATTTCTTCAACTTCTCCCCATTGGTCAGTTTAAAAACCACTTCACATCTTAAGATATTTATTACAGCAGCTATCAACAGCTCAGTACCAGTATCTTTATACTCTATCCAGCCTGCTCTATCCAGCTGTTGGTGTCTAAAATTTTTTTCTTTAATTATAGAGGTTGGGAAGACCAAAATTAGGGATCCAGCATGGCGAGGTATTTATGAGGAATTTCCCGATGAATGTTCTTTGGATTCAGAGTCTAAGGTGCAGAGTATTGCACCCTGGTAGATGGCCGTGTGCTTGTGTATCTTCTCGTGGCATGTGAGCAAGAGAGCTTGCTGGTGTCTTCATCTTGCCTAATACTAATACTAATATTGTCAGATTAATGCCTTATCCTATGACGTCCTTTAACTTAATATACTTCCTTACTTAAATATAACTAACCTGGGGAGGTCAAGGATTTCACTATATGAACTTAGTAGAGAACCATGCACACTTAGCCATAACAGTTCATTACCTGTATAATCCTCCATGCATTATCTAATGCTTCTGAGTATTTGTCAAAGACGCCACCATGTCCTTTGTCTGAGCTGCAGTCTGTGATGATCAATCAAATGAATTCTATGTGAAGAGACTTTGCAGACCATTAGAAATTGCCCAAGCATCAGCTAAAAAGAAAAAAGGAAAACGTACAATGTAAGGATTGTAAGACACACTAGATAAGACTCGTTTATTAGTTTCACACTTTTCTATACTTCTCTTTTAGTAGAAAAAAAAGCAAATGGCAGCTAAAGAGAAATCATATTTTTGTAAAGAATCCAGGGCAACAGCATGGATTCGCCTTGGTCAATTTCCCACATTTCCAACCAGACAATGAGAAATGAGGTCAGACTTCCATTGAAATTATTGCAATAATAACAGGGTTCACTAGGTTGACAGTGGACAGAATCATGTTTTGAAAGAGTTTTACAATGTGACCTAAGAGTGTGTTTCTGTCTAATGAGAAAAACACAGTTAACCTGGATAGCTCGTGCCTTAAACATTCTGATGTGATCCAGCTGTATTTAATTCATTTGTATTACTAAAGAAAAAAGTCACAAGGATGAGTTTTAAAACAGCTAGTGTGAAGGCCTACAATTTTTTATGTGTTGACAGTTGTTGTTCCTAAGTCACCTCCCTAACTATCTTTTCTCCTTGCCACAATGAGAAAGGAGGTCTTAGAAAATGGTAGAAGTCCCTAGGCCTTTGATGAGCTCTAATTTGGGGTTAGAATATTGGAGATTCAGGTCACATGAAACAGTCACTGAGTTTTGAAGTTGGGGTTCTTGTCTCACAGAGTCAAACAATGAAAACCAGGGAACACAGAAGGATGAGTTTTAGAAAGAAGTTTTATTATAGGTTTACAGGCAGGAACTCAAGAGAAAGCAAGCCGGAAGAGTTCTGAGGTAGTGGGAGCAGAACCCAGGAACTGGGGTGCCATCAAGCAGTTAGTCTGAGACCTCTTTCTAGGACTTATGACAGAAAGTGAGGTGAGATGTGGGGATGTACACTGCACAGTCCAGTAGGCCACCCACAAGGTGTCCAGGGATCACAGTTCGGCTATATCCCTTTGTATTATAGCTTGTATTAATTCAGTGATGTTCACCTAGGTCATGTAAAAGGACAAGACAAGAAGGATAAGAAAACGGAAGCCTCCTTGTGATACTGTGACCTCCGTCCAGAATATAATCAAGGACATAGCCAAGGGCAAGAGCTAAAGTCCCTATTCCTAAATAAACTAGCCAACTTTTACCCCTATTCTCCATCTGTAAATACAGATAGAATATATCAATCCTCTCTTCTTATTCACTGGAGTCAATATTTCTATCTATACAAATGGCTAATTCATCATAGATTAAAAGAAAGAGAGTATTATCCAATATTAGACTGTAAGAAGTTGGATTAAGCACATCTTCCAAAGATGAATGGAGTTAGAGATAATCACATGAAGTAAAGTAATCCACAGTCAGCATAGTTGCTGCTCATATTCAGGACTAGATTACATATGCATGCACACACAAACTCGGGCACTCACATACACCACACAAACATGAGTATGAAGGGACAATTTGGGAAAAGGAAAGAGCCAACATGAGAGGGGACAGAAATAGGGAATGGTGTGTTTATATGGTCAAAATAGCTATTATATTTCAATGAAAATGTTATTATGAAACCTATCATTTTGTTGAATGATTATACATTAATTGTTTTCTCAAAAAGAGCACCTTCCAATAAATACAACAAAGCAGAGAGAGTGCTATGAAGTTAGGCAGGAATACCATGATGTACTTTGAGCTCCTTCACATTCAGGCAAATTTCCTATGGATCCTCTATGTCAACCCCAATAATCTAAAAGCCCGTGTGCTCTTGTCATGGCTGTTGTTTACATGAACATGAAACAATGGCTTTAAGAAAATTTTATTGGCCCTTTCCCCACCCCGCTCCTGCCGGTCGGGACGCCCACGCGTTCCAGCCAGGCCTTCATCCGCCACCTAGGTAAGCTCCGCCCGCGCCCGCCCACCAGAACCCCAGGTCAGCCCAAAGGGACCCAGCTCCTAACCCCATCATCCAGCCGGAGCCCCACGCAGGGCCAAGGGACGAGGAGGACCTCCCCCTGCGCCCGGGCCCCGCCCCAGCTCCTCTCGGGTTAAATAGCTCCACGCCGACGCCCCCATCCTCCCTTCCCCACTCCGCTCCACCTGCCGGGAGGAGCGCGCGGTCCAGCCGAGCCTCATCCGCGATCTAGGTAAGCTCCGTCCTTGCCCAGCCCCAGAACCCCAGGCCAAATAACTCAGTTTAGTGAAATTGAAAGATCTTAAGAGTTAAAACGACAATGCCAAAGTCAAAGTGCAAATCCATGAGAAGCAACACTCAAGTAAACAAATTTCCCACTGAAGAAATTAATCCCATAATGTTAGACTCCAACCAGAACAAACCCGCGGAAAAAGGCCAAGAAAACCTGACCCAGGATAAAGACTTTCAAAATATGATCATTACCATGTTCAATACTATGAAAGAGGAAATCCAGGAGGAATTACATAATCGAATCAATGGCTTTGAAGAGGAACACAACAGACACTTGGAGGAGTTGAGAAAAACAGTGCAAGAAACAAAAACTGGCATAGAGCAGTTAAAACAGACTCAAGCACAGTTTAAAACTGAGCTACAAGACAAGTTATCTTCAACCCAGAACTCAACAGAGAGTCTTATCAACAGAACTAAGGAAGCAGAAAACAGAATTTCAGATCTTGAAGATAAAGTCGGAGTACTAACCAGCTCAATGGAAGAGGTGGTTAAGGCCAAGAAGATACTTGAGAGAAATATCCAAGAGATACGGGACACCCTGAAGAAGCCTAACATGCGTATTCATGGAATACCAGAGCAAGAATCTCAAAATACCACCCCTGAGGAAATTGTTCAGATGATCATCAAGGAAAACTTTCCTCATCTAAAAAAAGAGAGGCCCATCCATATACAAGAGGCATTCCACACCCCAAACAGATATGACCAAAACAGAAGCATGCCACGGCAAATAATAGTTAAAATACTCCACATTCAAGATAAAGAACTGGTGCTGAGAGCTTCAACGGAGTAAAAACAAGTCACTTTTAAAGGTAAACCTATTAAAATAACAAATGACTTCTCAGTCGAAACAGTAAAGGCAAGAAGAGCTTGGAGAGACATACTTCAAGTATTGAATGAGCAAAATTGTCAACCCAGGCTGATTTACCCTGCAAAACTCTCAGTCATGATTGAGGGAGAAAGAAAAATCTTCCAGCACAAAGACAACTTGAAGGGATACATGTCCACCAAACCAGGCCTTCAAAAAATGCTAGAAATGATACTCAAACATGAAGAAAAATACAGGCATATCCAGGAGAACAGAAGGCAAGTATAACACCATTAAAAGCGAAGCAATATACTTATAAAAACTACTAAACATAATAAATGTCTGGAATTAAAAATAGTTTCTCCATTATAACATTAAATGTTAATGGAATTAATTCACCGATCAAGAGACACAGATTACAAACTTGGATCAAAAATCACAATCCATCAATCTGCTGCCTGCAGGAAACCCATCTCACCACAAAAGATAGGCACGCTCTAAAAATAAAACGCTGGTCAACAATTCTACAAGCAAATGGAAGTAGAAAACAGGCAGGGATAGCCATTATGATATCAGACAAAGTGGACTTCAAACCAAAGAAAATTATAAGAGACACGGATGGATACTACATTTTAGTCACAGGTACATTTCACCAGGAAGACTTCACAATCCTGAACATAAATGCACCCAACACAGGCCCCTCCACATTCATTAAGAAAACCCTACAGCATCTAAAGCAAGAAATCAACTCCCAAACGATAATTCTTGGGGACTTGAACACCGCCCTCTCAACATGGGATAGATCAACAGGTCAAAAGCTTAACAGAGACACTTTGGAACTTAATCAAACCCTGAAAGAAATGGACCTTACAGATCTCTATCGAACTTTTCACCCACGCACCAAATAACACACATTTTTCTCAGCAGCACACAGAACTTTCTCCAAAATAGATCACATACAGGGCCACAAAATGAATCTACACATATACAAAAAAATTGAAATTCTAACCTGTGCCCTATCAGACCACCACAGCCTAAAGCAGGACATCCACAACACAACAAACAAGAGAAAATACACTAACTCCTGGAAACTTAACAATATGATGCTGAATGAGAACTGGATTCAGGAAGAAATTAAAAAGGAAATTCAAGATTTCCTGAAAGTGAACGATAACGAAAATACAACTTACCAAAATCTCTGGGACACAATGAAAGCTGTAATAAGAGTTAAGTTCATAGCTCTTAATGCCTACATCAAAACAGTGGAAACATCAGAAATAAACAACTTAACGATGCAGCTTAAGGCTTTAGAGAAACTTGAGCAATCTGATCCCAAAAGTAGTAGAAGAGAGGAGATTAGCAAAATAAGGGGAGAAATATCTGAAATTGAGATTAAGAAAATGATAGAAAAAATCAACCAGTCAAAAAGCTGCTTCTTTGAAAAAATCAGTAAGATTGATTAACCCTAGCTAAATTAACCAAAAGCAAGAGAGAGAAAACCCAAATTGACAAAATTAGAAATGAACATGGAGTTATCACTACTGATACCCAAGAAATCCAGAGAATTATAACATCATATTTCAAAAACTCATACTCTGTGAAGTTTGACAACACAAAAGAGATGGATGAATTTCTAAGTAAACACAACTTAACCTAAATTGAAATCAGGAAGTTGTGAATTATTTAAATAGTCCTATAACATATAAGGAAATTGAGGAGTAATCTTGAATCTTCCCACAAAAGATATCCTGGACCAGATGGATTCAGCACAGAGTTCTACCAGACATTTAAGGAGTTAATAACACCAATACTCCTTAAACATTCCATAAAATAGCAAAGGAAGGAAACACTACCAAATTCCTTCTATAAAGGCCTATCGTTTTAATCCCAAAACCTAATAAAGGACTAACTTAAACTTTTCTTTTTTTCTTTTTTTTTTATTATTATTATTTATTCCAACTGTGCGCATATAGTGCGTGTGTATGTGCCCCGCGCCCCCCGTGTGTGTGGCTGTGTGTGTGTGTGCCCGTATATGTGTAGGAACCACGGACGAATTCGCGAAACCACCATGGACCGCCTCCACCTCCTTCTGCTCTGCCCCGGGATTCACAGGCTCTCCCTAACCCACGGGACCAGAAGCGGCAGGCTGCCCCCGTCTTCCGCCTGGCGTCTATATGTGGGATTTCTGGGATCCGAACTCAGGACCTTTCCGCCTGCAAGGCGAGGCTTAACCCCTGAGCTCACCTCTCTAGCCCAAGACTACTAAAAAGAAAACTATAGGCCAATCTCTCTGATTAACACAGACGCAAAGATTCTCACAAGTTTAGCAAATCGGATTCAAAAACGTATTAAAAGATTATTCACAGGACCAAGTAGGCCTTCATCCCCGGCACACAAGGTTTGTTCAACATACGCAAATCAATAAATGTAATTCATCATGTAAACCAGTCCAAAGTCCAAGACCACATGATACTCTTGATAGATGCAGAAAAAGCTTTTGACAAGATCCAACAGCCTTTTATGATCAAAACGCTAGAGACAGTAGGAATGGAAGGAACCTTTATCAATATAATAAAAGCTGTATACAACAAGCCCACAGCAAGGATTTTGCTCAATGGGGAACAATTGGTAGCATTCCCACTTCGATAAGGAACTAGACAAGGCTGTCCACTCTCACCACTTCTATTCAATATTGTACTTGAAGTCTTAGCCGAAGCCATAAGACAAGAAAGGAACATAAGAGGGATTCAAATCGGCAAGGAAGAAGTCAAGCTATCCCTATTTGCGGGTGACATGATCTTATACCTGAATGATCCCAAAAACTCCACCATGAAGCTCCTGGAACTAATTGAGAAGTTCAGCAGGGTGGCAGGATACAAAATAAATGTGCAAATATCAGAGGCCTTCCTATATGCCCAGAATGAAAGAAGTGAAAAAGCCTTGAGAGAAACAATCCCATTTACTATAGCCCCTAAAAAAATGAAATACCTTGTATAAACCTAAAGGCAAAAGACCTTTACAATGAAAACTTTAAAACCCTAAAGAAAGAAATTGCAGAAGACACCAGAAGGTGGAAAGACCTCCCTTGTTCCTGGATTGGCAGAATCAACATCATAAAAAGGCATCCTACCAAAGGCAATATACAAATTCAATGCTATACCAATTAAAATCCCAAAACAATTTAAAGAAGTTGACCAAACAATCTTAAAATTCATATGGAGGCACAAAAGACCCAGGATAGCAAAGACAATCCTGAGTAACAAAAACACTGCTGGAGGTATTACCATACCGAACCTTAGTGTATATTACAAATCCATAGTTATAAAGACAGCCTGGTACTGGCTCCAAAATAGACACACAGATCAATGGATAAGGATTGAAGACCCAGATATAAGCCCACAAAATTACAGCCATTTGGTCTTTGACAAAGGGGCCCAAGTAATCCAATGGAAAAAAACCAGCATCTTCAACAAATGGTGCTGGCAAAACTTGATCTCCACATGCAGAAGACTAAAGCTGGACCCGTACTTGTCACCATGTACAAGACTTAATTCCAAATGGATCAAGTACCTTGATATCAGGCCAGAGACTATAAAAACCATAGTTGAAAGGATAGGGAACTCCCTTGAGCTGATTGGGCTAGGCTAACATTTCCTAAATAGACATCCAATGGCACAGTCACTGCTACCAACTCTCAACAGTTGGGATCTTGTGAAATTAAAAAGCTTCTGTTCAGATAAAGAGATTGTAACATGAGCTCAAAGGCAACCCACAGAATGGGAGAAAATCTTCACTAACTACATATCTAATAGAGCTCTACTGTCCAGAGTGCACAAAGAACTTAGAAAACTAAACACCAAGGAAACCAATGGCCCAATTAAAAAATGGGCCCTGGAACTTAAAAGAAACTTTACCAGGAATGAAATTAAAATGTCTAACAAATATCTTAAAAAATGCTCCACTTCCTTAGCCATCAGGGAAATGCAAATCAAAACTTCCCTGAGATATCATCTCACCCCAGTCAGGATGGCAAAAATCCACAATACAAACAACACTAACTACTGGAAAGGATGTGGAGAGAGGGGAACTCTCCTACATTGCTGGTGGGAGTGCAGGCTCATACAGCCACTCTGGCGAGCTGTCTGGAGATTCTAAAAGAGATTACAGATTGAAATGCCATATGACCCTGCTATTCCACTTTTGGGAATAACCCCCCATACAGCAGAGGTTCACCTCGATAGCACAAGCACGACCATGTTCATAGCAGCACTGTTTACAATAGCAAAGTCATGGAATCAACCCAAATGTCCAACAGTTGACGAGTGGATAAGGAAACTGTGGTACATCTATACAATGGAGTACTACTCAGCCATCAAAAATGATGAATTACTGGAATTTGCTGGGAAATGGATGTCATTAGAAACAATTATATTCAGAAAATTAAGCGCCGTATGTACTCCCTAATAGGTGGCTCCTAGTACCAAACTCACTCAGCCCACCTTGAGACACTCAAAGATAAATCTATGTAATACCTACAGTAATTTCAAGGATTATGAACAGGAGGGATGGGGTTGGAGGGCCACACCAGAAACAAGGAGAGAGGGGAACATGTTACAGCAGAGAAAATAGGCCTCCATCAAGGACTGCAAGTAAGTAATGAGAAATCTGGTTAAGTTCACAGACTTTCGTTCCTGATCATTTACAACTGAGGGGGTAGATCTCACCAGAAGGGGAGGACATATAGTCTGGCAGATGAAAAGTAACCCTTTTGCAAATGGGTGATTGACCCCTCCCTCACTGAGGTTTCCTACTTTTATTACATCTACCCTTGAATGTGCTCTTATAACAAGACTCCAGCTTGTTATAATCTTTTTGTCTCTGACCAGGGGGTGACATACAGTGCCCAGCAGGATGGAGTGAAGGGCATTGCAGGAGCAGCAAAACTGCAATAGAAAATCAACAAACCATAATCCAGAACATCAGAGACTCTATATCAACCATCTGGAACTAGGCCAGCCTAATTTCTCCCCATCCTGAAGCTCAGAGACATTTGCGGAAGAGGGGGCGGTAAGAGTATAAGAGCAAAAGGATGGGAGGAGCAATGATTTGCAAGTTACTCCACACAAGTTAGGGCCGAAGCAATCATAATTGGACTTTGCATGCCCTGCGCAATGTCCAACACACTATAGACCTTACAAAGTCTAGCATCTGCTAAAGGCACCAAGATCCTTGGAGGCAAGTGATTGACAGTCACAGTAGTGTTCCTATGCTTAAGGGGAACAACGGAAAGGGTTCAGGGAAATGCCACTGGGTCCTTATACGTCATCGGAGAGGAGGGCCCAGAGGAGAGTCAGGCATGCAGAAGAAAGGACTCTCTGGGAATTGTGAGGGAGGCACTGGAGGATGGGTGGGAGGGGTGAGGGGAGGGGGAGCAGAGGGTTCCGGGGGAGGAGGAGGGAGGGAGGGAACTGGTGTACTATTAAGTTTGTATGAGCGGAAATAATAAAAAATGTATATAAAAAAAGAAAATTTTATTGAATGAAGATCCTGAAAAAGAATCATATTTCCCACACGTCTTCACATACATCAAACTCAGTATTATTGTTTACTATAGAGCAAACTAGCAGACAGTTCTCAGCTCAGGGCGAGCATGGGGGACAGTCTTGCAAGAAGTAAGACAGAGAGCCCTAGAGAAGTGCGTGCCTCTCAGTGGAACAAAGACCAAATCCCCTGGCAGGAAGTCCCTCAGCATCATGCTTCATGTCAGGTGAGGAGGGTGGGGAAGAAAGTGGACAGACCACGTAACATCTCTTCTACTTATTCTGAATGGAATAGTCTACAATTCCAGGGTACCATGCATGTTCCTCTGCTGTCTTTCCCACACAGGGTGTGTGATAAACCTTTCACCCTTAACAACACAAAACAGGCGCAGGAAAGATCTACTTGACTTCCTCTTGCTCTTGCTCTTCATGATCTACTGGGCTGACTGCACTGGCTTAGAAAGCTCGCAGACGATGCTTTGGGAGATGTGTGAAAGGAAATCACAAGACTCCTCCTGAATTGTGACCACTGGGACATTGAGCCTGGTTCTTATCAAGAACTGATAAACAGGGGCTGGAGAGGTGGCTCAGGGGTTAAGCCTCCGCTTTGCAGGCGGAAGGTCCCGAGTTCGGATCCCAGATCCCACGTATAGACGCCAGGCAGAAGCGGGGGTGGCCTGCGCTTCTGGTCCTGGTAGGGCGGAGCCTGTGAATCCCGGGGCAGAAGGAGGTGGAGGCGTCCATGGTGGTTCGCGAATTCGTCCGTGGTTCTACACATACGCACACACACGCGCGAGCACATACACACACACGTACACAGTTGAATAAATGATAATAATAAAAAATATATATTTAAAAAAAAAAAAAAGAACTGATAAACAGCTTTAACCCCAGCTGGAACCAGAGTCCTCTATTGTTTCAAATTCGCCAAATGTTTAAAATAATTGGAGACTTCTCTTGGTGACTCCCATTTTAAATGAAGTTCTTACTGTCTTTATGGCCTCGGCTTCCTAGCAAAATATATTGAACGCAAACCGTCAACAGAGTAGACAATCTACAAACTGGGAAAAAATCTTTGCCATCTGTTCTTTGGACGAGAGGTTAATATCTAAAGTACAGAAAGAATTGCCAACATTGGATATTAAAAAGGTACAAATGCAAACTGCCCACCAATAAAGGAATCAGTGAACTTACCATGCAGTTCTCAAAAAGAGAAATGCAAATGATCAATAAAATTTTTAAAGTTTGCAACATTCTTGGTACACAGAGAAATGCAAATTAAACTATTTCAAGATTTTATCTCAGCCCAGTCAGAATGACTACATCAAGAAAACAAATGTCAACAAAAGCTAGCAAGGATGTGAGGCAGGGGGGAGCATTTATTTACTGTTGGCAGAAGTGTAAACTGGTGCAGTCACCATGGAAATCAGTGTTGAGGCTTCTCACAAAACTAAAAATATGACCACCATATGCTTTAGTTATGTCACTCCTAGGCATATTCCCAAAGGACTTCACATCATGCCACAGACATATTTGCACATCCAAATTATGACTGATGTTTTCACAATCATAGGTAGTGAAAGCAGCTTACATGTCTACCAGCAGATGAATGGGTAAGGAAAATGTTGTATGAAAGCACAACAGAATTTTATTCCACCATAAAGAAAAAAAGAATTACTAACATTGCAGGAAAATGGATGGAACTGAAGAACATAACATTAATATGATATATCTCAGGCTCAGAAAGACAAATACCACATGTTCTGTCTCATATGCAGATCAAAATAAATGCCTCCAAGTGGGACTATGTGAGGTGTTGCAGTTTGCCTGCATAGTTGCTGATAAATGACCATCATATGGCTTAAGGGAACAAGGGGTTTATTTCCTTATAACAGTCTAGTTACAGTTCTCAATCCAGCTTGATGGGAGAGCATGCACCAACACCAGGGATGAGGAAACTGGCCACATCATCTCTACACAACAGCTCAAAAAAGGACGATCCTTTCTTGCCAGACCAACATGTCCAGCCAAGTATACAAAAGGATGCCAACTTTCTCAATTTCTCTCAGTATTTTATTCCAGAGCCTAGTCCCATCCACCATGGCTGGATCTTCCCCACCAGCTAGACAATCTCCTGCAGGTTTGCTCTGGGCTTAACTCAGCCATTAATTCTGTACAAATGTGCCCAGAGCTCAAACCCTCAACAGTCAAGTTGACACCTGTGCCTAATTATGACATGAGGGTAAAGAACTAGAAAGGCACCTATGATGCAGGAGAAGAGGGAAAAAAGACTTTAAGGAGCAAGGATGAAGAGGGAAAGAGAACACGAAGACCTAAGACGTGAACATGGGAGGGAGAGCCATAGGGAAAGGGAGTGGGCAGACAGATAGGGACAGGACAAGGGAAGATCAAAGAAGGTATGAAAATGCTCCCAAGGAAGGCTATTGTTTTGTAAGCTCAGTAAAAAATAATAATTATAAGCAAATAAGTCAATAGATGTGGGACTGACCTGGTAACATGGTGGTGGTGCCACTGTCACCCGCTGCATGGGGACTGTTCCCTGGGGATGGGTTAGAGAATGAGCTGTCACCTGAGGACCATGTAAATGAACATCTTCATACTGGTTTTTTGAAAACCAAAGCCAATGCATAAAAAAGTCCGTGATAGACACATTTTTTTCTTTTCGATAAACTTTATTATTGTTGTGATGTGCATGGGGCAGGGCGCCCAGGCAACAGCACCTGTGAAGTTCAAAGGACAATATCTTGGAGAGTCAATTCTCTCCTTCCACCTTTATGTGGGCTTTAGGAATTGAACATGGGTCATGGGGTTGCTTGGTAAGCACCTTCCCTGTTGAGCAAGCTCCTTGATCTTTGAATGTTTCAATGAAAGCATAATCCCACCGTGCTCTGCTCACCTGAGTTCAGGTGTGTGGTAGGAGAGATGTGTCCCCAAATGTATGCTTGTAGGAAAGCTTTTTCTTTGGTTTCATTCTTAAAGTGTTGTTAGCATACATTCCTTGTGTGAAGATGAGTTTTACAGTGATATTTTCACTCGAGTATAACATGTACAGTGACCACATTCACCCAGCATTACATTTTCATGTGATAGATAGCAGACAGGTAGGAAGGTAAGTAGATAGAGACAGATGATTGATAGTTAGATGATAGATAGATAGATAGATAGATAGATAGATAGATAGATAGATAGATAGATAATAGATTGATAGATGATAGGTAGATGGATGATAGATGTAAATAGATGGTAGATGTAGTTAGAGGAAATAGATTAGATACATAGAATGGTAGATGATAGAAGATGGAAGATAGATATCAAATCTAGTTTCTATATATGAGAGAAAATGTGCAATATTCATCTTTCTGAATGCAGTTTATTTTACTTAATCTTCAATTCCATCTTATTTCCTGCAAATGACACAATTTTATATTTCATTATAGCTGAATAAAATGTGCGTGCATCAACTTTTTACTTATCCATTCACTTGTTGATAGGCATGCAGGATGATCCACATTCGGGTACTATTAAGAGTATCACTGCAGACATGGATAATGTACTCATGCTATCTTAGCATCCTTTGCATATTCCCAGAGTACATCACTATGGAAGCTCTAATTTTAGGTTTTGAGAATTTCCACCATCTGTCGTGGAATACCATGAGGGTCTCCTTTCCCCACATCCTCATCAGTATTTGTTGTTATAAGTTAGTTCAAAAGGAATTGCAGTTTCAATCCGTGAACTTTAAATCTCTATAACCAGGCATGAACATGTCTTTATTAATCAGAACAGGAACCGTTATAATCAATACATTTTTGCTAAAGAGAAATAAATGTGTTTATTCTTGCAGTGTGAAACTCGTGCTTCGGAATCTGGCAAAGACCTGGAAAACATTTTTCGGCAGGAAGCTGGGTGGGAAAGCGTATTTCCTGTAGAAAGGTATCAAGATATTTGAAGAAGTGATGACTAGTTGAGGAGAGGGAACATGAATATGATGATGAAAAAGAAATTTTCACAAGAACATTCAACTTTTGAATCACTGACTGTGTGATGTGCAGCCAGGCATTGCCATGGAGAACTGGATCTACTCTGTAGACCAGCACCAGCAGGCAGAGCACCTCACGTTGTTACTGAGCACATTCTTAGAGAACCGGCAGGATTCAGAAAGATGTAGGGGATCACACTGGCAGTGACTATAACTTTTTTTGGTGCACTTTTGGCTTTGGGAAGTACTCCAGAGTTCCTTCTTGGTCTAACCACTGGTTGCCATATTAAAATCTGTCTTACATTGCATGTGACAATCTAATCAAAACTAGTTTGCTGTTGTGTAGAATAAGAAAAAGATGGTTTTTGTTTGCCTGCTTTCTTGTGTGTTTGGTTAGTTGGTTTGGTGTGGTGTGGTTCTTCCACCTCACAAGGCACCTATTATCCAATCTTTAAACTTCTCCTATTTGCTTTGAATGCCAAGTAGCCATCCTTATTTTGAATAGAGATTATAATCTAATATCTTATTAATCCAAAGTCTATGTGCCCCCAAATTAGCTGGAAAAATAGCTGTAGGTAATGGGAGTAGGAAAGGAAGAGCAGAGTTGCTGATGTTTATCCTGAGTTATCCACACACTCTTCCTTGTTCATTGCTGTACCTAGGGATTCCAGCTCTGACTTTACTCCATGGCCCAGGGAACAATAAATCTTTAAGTAGCCCGGAAGGACCATCTATGCATTCCAATATCAAATGGCAAATGTCAACTACACAAAATTCACAATTTCTTTTGTAACAACCGATATTCATTTCCTTAATGATAGCCATTCTTTGTGGTGTGACATGGAATGTAGACATAGTTTTGATTTGCATTTCCCTGAAGCTGAGGATGTTATAACTTTTTAAAAATATGTTCATTAGCTATTTGTGCTTCATCTTTCTGAGAACTGCCTGTTCATTGCATACTACGAGTGTTCAATATACTTGCCCATGAATTGACTGGATTATTAGGGGAGGTTTCAAGGTTTCACATTTTAAATTAAGGTCTTTTGAATTTTTTGCTTGAATAATTTTTTTCTATGACAATAAGCTCCTTGGAACATAGTCAAAAGTTTTTAAATAAGATGTATTAAAATATGTAGCATTATTTCAAGTGTAAGTGATATCTATAGCAAAACCAAAACTTATTGTAATTTTACTTCCTGACTAGATGAAAGTGAACTCATCAATGTTTTTTAAATCTAGTTTCTTATGTTGCTTTCAATGAAGGAGTTTCCCTTTTGATGTTTCTCTAGGTAAGGTAGCAATCTTTCTTTTTTTCTGTGTTTTGTTTTCAGTGTTCTTCCCTTTCTTTCTTTTTCCCTTTATTTCACTATTAGTGTTTTTAAATCTTTTCATCTCATAGCAGAAACTAGCTTGTAAGAGATTGTAATTCTCTTGCCTCAGCCTCCGAAAGGTAGAATCACAGCAATGCACCATCATGCCAGGTAAATATACTGAAACCCCCACAGAATACCAATGTCCTAGGATTAAAAACACTGTTAAGACCACCTCCAAATGGAATAAGTTGCGCTTGACCACAGCTCTCAAACGACTTTCCAGAGGTGCACACACAATGCTGACTTCACACCATGATTTCTGACATCGTAGAATGCTTGAAGTTGGCTGCTTCAAAAGAAGCATCCGAGTTTCAATCAATTGCTGTCTGCAGAGTGAGACTGTTGTTGCATTTTAAAAATCAGATACATTCAAATGGAATAACATGTGGGGGAGAAAAATTCTAAGTCTGAAGACATTTTAGTTAATTTTACATTTCACCATTTCAAATGTTAATTTGAAACATTTATCATATCCTAAATTTCTATTTGATACCCACTTTTGTAATAATTGACACTCTTTTCTGGTGATTCACACTCTTCCAACTTCTTCCTCTTTTCTCTTTATTCAATTTCAAATTCATGAGGAATATTCATATGGTTTGCTAATGTTTTAAATGCATCCAACATGATTTCACAGCTACTTTCACTCATTTGGTTTAATTTACAAGGCTCAGTTGAAATGGTAAATAAGGAATGAAGTCACTTTTGGAAATATTATTCATGACTCTGCTTCTTTCAGAGCCCACAAGGTAAAGTGATAATAAACTCTGATTTGGGCATAAAAATAAGATATTTCCATTCAAAATCATGTAAGACTTTATACTCCTATGTTCCATATTTGTTCGGTTTCTTTAATGTTCTATTAAAAAACTAATCATTCAAAATGCATAACAATATAGTTTGCCCCCTATCATCGTCAGAAGATTGGCTCCAGAACATCCATGGATACCAGAATCCATGTAGGATCAAGATCCTTATAGATGAAGGTATAACATTTGCATGTAATCTATGTATACTGTCTTCAATGTTCTAAATAATCTCCGTATTATTTATTGTACCTATTCCAATGTAAATACTATTAAATCAATCATTGTATGGTATTATTTAGAAAATAATGGCAAAAAGATTTGGGGACAGATGCAACCTTTATTCATCATACATAGTAATGGGTTTCATATGTCATACAAGTCTGTCATGCACTAGGAGCACATTAGCTCCTCCCCATGATTTCCACTCATCTATCAAACAGACTCACTTCTAGTCTCATGTGCTATTTGCAGACATGGTCATATGTATGTATATGACATCTAGGATCCACAAATGAGAAGAAACATGGCACTGGTCTTTCTAAGTTTGACTTATTCTACTCAATATAATGATCTCTAGCTGGATCCATTTTCCTGAAAACTGTGTATCTCCATATTTTTCATGGGAGCTTTAGTTTTTCTAATATTTTTTTGGTCTACGGCTAGTTGAATCCAAGGATGTAGAACTGTGTGAGGATGTAACACTTTCTCTTGTCTTAGGTTGCAAGCAGTATTGGTGAAGTACACAGGCCTTTAATCCTGGGGGCTCAGAACATGTGCGTCCTAAGGAAGAAGGAGTTTGGGGTACATGTACCAATGTCCATCTTTTGCAATCCTTGAAGAATATTATAGTTCTCTATCCCTTTCTTTCTCTTTCCCTCTGTTCTTTCTCTCTCTCCTTCTTACTCTTCCTTCCTTCTCTTTCTCTCTTCCTCTTTCTCCCTCTCTCTCTCCTTTTCTCTCCTTCTCTCTCCCACTCTTTCTCTCACTCTGTTCTTCTCTTTCTCCCTGTATCACTCCCTCTCTCATCTTTCTCTTCTCCCTCTGTGTCCTTCTCTCTCCTTCCCTCTTTCTTTCCTCTCTCTCCCCCTCTCTTACATACACACTCTCTCTCTCTTTCACTCTCATTCTTAATCTCTAGCTTTATTCCTCATCTGCCATTCTTCAAACTGCACAGGTGTCAAGGAGAGTGGCGAGGAGGAATGGAGCATGACCCACGATCCTTGGTCCTGTCTGGTAAGAAGAAGCCCTCAGTCTTGTCCTGGTGGCTTTTGTCCTGTCCCTTTCCTGCCCTGCAGCATTGGGCAGGTCGTCCAACTCCAAGTTCCACACACTGCACCTGAATACCCTGATAACAGCCCTCAGGATTAAATGAACTCACATGAGCTGAGCCCATATGAGCTTTGAGTAGCTACGACCTCTTCCTCACCTCCCCAAAGGACACTGAGGGTAGGCAGCCAACCTGCTGCTTTACAGGCCCATCAGTGTTGTGTCTTGTCAGCTTGGGACATGACATCAGTCTTCTCCCTCACTGCTCCACCACTGTTGTCTGAAGGCGGAAGCAGCTTCGGTCCAGGACAAAGCACTCTGCTGCCCATGATAACAGCAGTGAGACACAGCGAGAAGCACGCATCAGCATGCTGGAGGGGGAGTTCCTGGAAAAGCAGCACAGTTTTAGCTTCTTAGCTCATTGCTATGACAGAGAACCTGAGAAGATGTATAGTTAAGGGTGAAAGGGTTCAGTCCAGCTCAGAAGATCTGGTCACAGTGCAGCATAGCATGTAAGTTAGAGCAGCAGGTCACAGCATCTGAAGTCAAGAGTAGAAAATAAGCAATCAGCTCATGGGTGCTTGCTAGCACTCGGTCTCTTCATCTAGCACAGTCCGGATGCCCTGGGGGGAATGCTGCTGTCCATGGGTTGGGTCTTCCCATCTCCACTAAAGCAACTGAGACAATCCCTCACAGGTATGCCCAGAGACCAACCTCCTAGTTTCCCCTCCTAAATGTCTGGTTAGCAATTAATATTAATCTTCCCAAACCAAAAGACACTAAAGGACAAGTTCAAATTGCATGATGCAATTGTGTTCTGTATAAAAAAAAGAACAAATGGGCTATGTAGAAATAGAGATTTGTGGGGAAAGATTTGTGGGGGAGGATGATAGGTGGAATAGCAGACTTGAGACACAAGAGGAACCTAGACTACAGGTGAAGTCCAAAGGCCACCTGCCGATAGAAGTCCCTTTTGCACAAGGAAGAGGCATGTTGGGGTCTATGGCTTCTACTCGTGGCCTTCAATAGACTGTATGAAGCTGGCTCACTTTAGCAAAGGCTGCTGTCTTGTTCAGTATCTACAAGCTTAAATATTAACCTCACCGAGAAAACATCAAAGAACTTGTAGATTGTCTGAGAAAATATTCTAGGCACTATGGCCCAACCAAGTTAATACAAGATTAGTCACCACCTGTTGCAGTCTGCCTGCATGGTTGCTGATAAATGACCATCACACAGCTTAAGGGAACAAGGAGTTTACTTCCTTACGATAGTCTGGTTACAGTTCTAAGTCCAACTTGACGGGAGAGCACGCACCAACACCAGAGCCAAGGGAACTGGCCATACCATCACTGTATAATGGTTGAGAGATGGATGATCCTTACTTGCCAGACCAGCATGCCTGGCCAAGTGAACAAAAGGATGCCAACTCTCTCAACCAGCTCTCTGTGATTTATCCAAGGCCTAATCCCACCCAGCATGGGCCAGCTAGACAATCTCCTTCAGTTTTGCTCTGGGCTTAACTCAACCATCAACTCTCTACAAGTGTGCCCAGAACTCAACACCCTCAGCAAAATTGACACCTGGTGCTTAACATATGACACCACTGTAATGCCCTTCAAGTCAGCGCCGAGGGAGAAAGACGCAGAGACAGCAGGAACCTAAGGCTATATGTGATCTGCAGTAGATGGATATTTTTAATCTGCTAATTCAAAAACAAATCACTGCAAAAAAAAAAAAGGTGACACAGGAAAGGACATGAATATGAAAGGAAGACTTGAAGAGAAGAAGACTGGTAGAGGAGAAAGAGAAAAGTAGAGGGAAGAGAAATCAGAACATTTTGTAAACATGTAGGAACTTGACAAAGCACAAAGTTCATTGAGTTAAAAAAAAGTCCTGATGGAGAGAGCCGGGTTCAATGTGATGGTGAATTGGCCATTATCTCATACCAGAAAAGTGTTGGAGAGATGCTGAACTTTAAAATTTCTTCTCAGCTTCTTGGCTCAGATCAAGTGTTATAAAATGTGTCCCTTACAAGGGTGAGGACCTGAATTTCCAGATTTCTAGAACACATAATATAAAGAGAGAGGGGGAAAGGAGGAAGGAAGGAGGGAGGGAGGGGGGAAGAGAAAGAAGAAAGAAAGAAAGAAAGAAAGAAAGAAAGGAGAAAAAAAGAAAGAAAAAGAAAGAAAGAAAGAAATAGGCGAGGAGAGAGGAGAGGTGAGAGCAAGGAAGGAAAGAAGGAAGGAAGGAAGGAAGGAAGGACGGAAGGAAGGACGCGGCAAGGGAAAGGAGGAAATGGACGGAAGGAAGGAAGGGGAAAGGAAGGCGGGAGGGAGGGAGGGAGGGAGGAAAGAAAGAAAGACATTAAACGAAAGAAACAAGAAGAAAGAAAGAAAGAAAGAACGAAAGAAAGAAAGAAAGAAAGAAAGAAAGAAGAAAGAAATAAAGAAAGAAAGAAGAAAGGAAAGAGAAAGAAAGAAAGGTGGGTATTGGGGAGATAAAGGCAAGCACATCCCTGGGGCTCACAGGCCTCCCAGCCTAGTCTACTTGGTGAGCTCTAGGCAGTGGGAAACCTGGTCTCTAAAATCTAGGTGGGTGGTACTTGAAGAATGACAGCCGAGGTTGCCCCTGGTCACCAAAGTGCACCTGTATTCACATACACACACTCTCTCTCTCTCTCTCTCTCTCTCTCTCTCTCTCTCACTCACTCTCTCACTCACTCATACACAAGTCCAAAAAATTACACCAAAAAGCATCCTTGGTTATGTTAATTATGATATTGGCACCATGAAAGTTAAGTATGGATGAGTGTCATGTCTTGAAATGTGTCCCCCACCGTCTCATATGTTAGGAAGATCATAGCACCTTTGAGAGACGGAGACTTGCTAGAGGAAGGCAGTCACATAGGGTGGGCTTTGAGGTGGATTAATCCCACTCTACCTCCAGGAGAGTGCTGCTCTTTCTTTCTTTCACTCTCAGCCTTGCTGATGGGTGTGACGTAGCCTGTCTCCAGCTTCTGCCAGCCAGTCTGCAGCATCTGTCATGAAAGACTGTATCTCCCTTCTGGAACCATAAACTGAATAAATCTCCCTTTCTCCCTTAAGTTGTCTTTGGATGCTCTCTCACGACAACACAAGAGTAACTAGTACAGATGGGTGAAATGATTTGCAATGAAAGCTACAT